>MQRK01208107.1:21978-48966 GCA_001938485.1 Girardia tigrina | reverse complement strand
CTATCGGAATTGGATCTATCGAATAATCCACTTATCTGCAAGAAGGAAAATTCACATCTTCAATTTTGGAAGATGGTGGAAGATTCGTTACGACACTTATCGATAAGCGGATGCGGAAAACTTTTGATGCATTTAGAGTGGAACAATTCTCTACTAATGGAATTATTTGCTTCTTTTGTGGAGCCAATTGCAAGTGTTAGTCCATTACTTTGATCTTATCTTTGAATTATCATGTCATTAAATACTTTTCATTTATAATCATTTGAATCAAGGACCTTCGTGTATAACAACCTTTTCCTTTTTAATTTCCCGTTTTTAAAAGCATGAAATTGTAATTATGCTTTGTACAGGAAATCATTTATTTTAAGATAAAGGTCAACACAGAGTTATTCCAAAATATAACATTTTTATTCACAAGAATAACCCGTTTATTAACAATTACATACTTTAATGTTAGACAAATGTCATCAGCATAACACTTATAAACTAAAGGTTTAGCTCCAGCGGAAAGATTGGTCTTATCTTCAATTCTTGACAAGAAAATCGAAGCAAGTAGATAGAATATTGTGATAAAGTTTATGTCTAGAAAGGAAGACTATTTGATCACCTCCTTTATGAGGATCGAGGAACTTTTTTTTAATTTTATGTATAATTGTAAAAAAAATCTATGAAATTAGAAAAAATAATGTAAATCTTCATGAAGATTTAGATGAGGTAGCGTTTCGAGAATTATTGACTTTTGCAACATCCAATATCCATTTTCTTTTCAGAGATTTTTGCTTTAAGCAAATTGATGGTGTAGCAATGGGATCCTCAAGAGCACCAACACTTGATTCGATTTTCCTGTCAAGAATTGAAGATAAGACCAATCTTTTCACTGGAGCTAAATCTTTAGTTTATAAGCGTTATTTCGATGACATTTTTCTAATATTTTTCAGAGAAAGATTGCATGTCTCCTTTTTTAGAATATTTGAATCTCTTACATCCAAATATTTCTTTCACTTTCGAGACTGAAAAGAATGGTTCCTTACCTTTTCTTGAACTCCTAATTGAAAGGAAGGGTTGCCATTACTAGAGAAAACTGATATGGGGTTGTATACAACTCCCAAAGGTTTTTGTGAAACCAAATATCATCGTAACATGATTAAAGGGTTGGTGTTTCTTTCTTTGTCTTCGACTTATTCCAAGACCAATTCTAGTTTAAACAAGTTGAGTGACCTTTTACACAAGAATGGATATTCAGCTGTATGTAAATTAAAATTAAATTATTCGTCAAAGTATACTAACTTATCAAGTAAAGCATTATTGATTTCTCTGACGAAGGCTTGTCGAGCATCGAAAGATTCCGTCTCCGCTTGGTCATCATTCATGTACAACCTCAGTCAACCGATGTGTAAAGTCAAGGAATTATCAGTTGATCTTCCACACAGTTAATTTATTTTTTCACATTCACAGTCATTTGTTTTGAGGATTATCAGTTTATACGGCCAGGGCGAAAATTCAAACCAAATTCGGTGTTGCGCTATCCAAAATTCACCTAAAGACTTCACGGAACAATATATTTTACGTTGAGTACATGTTGCTGGATGAAGAAACGATTGATCTGAGTAATGAAAGAGTGAATTTGTCGGATAATATGTTAAAGAAGATAGGGGAAGAAATCCTTTTGCTGAATACTTTACTCTGTCGATTTTGCAGGACTTTAAAAATCAATATTGAAATAATAACGTGAATGTGAATTCGAGGACGACTTCTTAATGATTTCATATTGTAATATTGAATAAATTTATCAAATTTTAAACTTCTTTCTTATTTTTTATTTGTTAATATTTCTTTTAAACTTTTTTTGAAATGATTTATTTCTATTTACAATGGTGTTTCTAGCAATGAATATCACTGTTTCCTATTAATTTGTAAAGGTCTCGATTGTACGCATTATGAATCAATTATTATAAACCCAGGGGTACAGAATTAACTACATCAGATAAATAACTATATCAGTAAATACAACCAAAATTATTACAACAGTCAGTAAAAAAAGGAATTATTCAAAAAGATCTTAGCTGAATAATGAGAATGTTTTTTTAATAAACAATTATTCAAACAAATTTATCATTATTTTCAGATTTTATTTTTAAAGTTTAAATTTTTTAATTTATGTTATAATTTAATCTACTTATTAATTTTATTTAAAAATGATTTTACTTAAAGAAAGAACATTTATTTAATTTAAAACTTAGTTAAAAGTTATTTACTTTATTGAAATTTTTAATATTAAAATTTGAAACGATTTGGTATTTTTAAAGTTTTTTTAAATATCTTATGCTGTACTTTAAAATGCAAATTATACTTGAATAATTATTCATCGTGAACACACAAAATATCAATTTTCCATCTGGGTGGGAGAAACCCATTTCCAAATACTAAACTAAACATACAAAATTCAACATACCAAATTTAAAATATTCCTAACAATCATTAATGCCGACGAGCTGAGGTTTGATGTGCAGAACAAGAACGACAATTTCGTAAAGTGGATTTCGAAATATTTCACAACAGTAGTCGTTTATATTCAATCGAGATAAAAGAGATGATTAGTGACGTTTATCGGAAATTATAAAGCAGTTCAGGACTGGTTCGAGCAGATGAGTGAGCAGTTTACCGCTGTGCTTCAATGAAATGCTTTCTTGTTTTGGTGCTTCGGGCAATGTATTGATGAGATGAAATTTCCATTGATACTGAGAGGTTGATCTTCATACGTTGGATCAAGGGTGAGGGCGGAGGGTACCCAGAAAATGCTGCCGAATTTCGATGTCGAAGATTAACAACATTATGGAAGGTCGGCTGAAGCTGATAAATACACGATTAAAGCATTAATTGATGCAAACCAGCGAATAATAACACGTGACATCGCTGAGAGGTTAAATTTATCGAATTCTATTTATTTATTATTTATTTTCTATGACCAGTTGACATGCCTGGATTTAACAATACAGCTCAATATATGGGTTCTTCATGTCCTCACGGAGATAAACTTTTGTCGTCCTGTTGATGTCAGTGATTCGCTCCTCAAACATCAAGAGAATGATCCATTTTCGAAGCGCATCATTACTGGGAACGAAAAATGGATCCAACCACAGAGCACTACCATAAATGCACACGGATATCTTACAATACTCATCAACTAACTTTTTGCCAGTACGCAGCATTGCAACTGCTAGTGTTTGGTGCAAGACGTGGCACAATGTCATACAGCCAAGATTGTCCAGCGAAAGTTTTAGGACAATGGTGTGAACCAGTATGAACCAGAAGATCTCTTCAAATCTCTACTCACAATGGAATATAAGTAATGTGAATTGAGATGGAAGGCTACATTAACAAACTATCTTTTCAGTCTACTGAAAATTATACATCGTTTTAATATGCCAAGATTTCCATTTGAAGAAGAAGACGAAGCAATTTTTCGAATTGAATCTGACACATCAAAGATCCTCAAAGTTATTAAACCTCTCCACATGGAAATGAATTATATAAGTAATCATTTGGATAATTACTTTCTTAATTTCAAAAATAAGTATGATCCTGTGATCAACCAGATCCTAGAAAATTGCGAAGCAGATTGTTTGAAGCAGTTTTAAAGAAGTATCACTAATCAAAAGCGATATTTTGTCTTTTGAAAATAAATAATACAGTCAAACTCGGTTATCTCGAATGTATTTTTGTTACCAAAAAGTTTCCTATATTTCCTTAATATTTTGGTTCGGCTATCTCGAAAAATTGTTTATATCGAATAAATATTTTTTAAAAATTATAATTATGCTCTTTTATGAGGAATTTAAGATAGAAAAATAGTCATTTTAGTGAAACCTTAAGCTGCAAAAAGGAAAACTACATCAGAATAGTTTATAACACTTTTCTACTAAGAAAAAATAAAAATAATTATCAAATCCAACACAATATAATAATTCGTGCCAATTTCTATCATGATTTAGAAAAATACTCAGTAATCACGGTTTGAAGATAATACCGAAATTGATATAGAGAACATTAGTGAAATAATGTCCATCCATAATATTTCGAAAATAAATTAAAATTCACCTTTATATTTGAAATAATGATAAAGGTGGATTACAACAGGACGACAAAAGTTTATCTCAGTGAGGACATGAAGAACCCATATATTGAGCTGTATTGTTAAACCCATGTCAATTGGTCATAGAAAATAAATAATAAATAAATAGAATTCGATAAATTTATATATTATATAGGTGTATATTAAAATAGAAAAAAAATATAACAGATTTAATTTCAAGTAATGTTAAGAGGATTTTGACGAAAGATAATTTAAATAAATATATAGACACTCTACCATCAATTATGAATAATAAATTAAGGGAACATGAATTATATGGATCCGGGTTTAGTATTCATAAAATCCGGAGTTTCGATATAAAATTATCTCCATTTAAAAAGTCGACTAGTGGGATATTTCTGAATCCACAGAAAAAAAATTTAAAACTCCCATAGTATAATTAAATTAATATACAAAATAAAGATGACAGATGTTTTCTCTGGTGCTTTGATGTGTACACTATGAAAAAGTTATTACCTGGAATGAATAACAAATCCAGAGTTTGCCATTATCAAAGCGAATATCTTTTTAGAAAAGATTATTTTGATAATATTTTTAAAGATATGCATTTTCCATGTAAATTGGAAGACAAAAATTTTTAATAAGAAAGTATCCCCTGAGAATCAAGTAAATGTTTTTGAATCAGATGATAATGGTGAATTACTTCCAATAATAAGTTCTCATTTTGATGCAAAAGGACTCAATGTAATCGTCTATTCAAGAAAAATTAAAAATGAAATAGAATCCCATTTCGTTTACTGTAAAAACATTAGAAGATATCTCGCTTACGATAATTTACGATAAATTAAAAGAGCTAACTATATACACCTGGGTTGATAATTTCTCCTCATTCTAATTAATTTCTCATTTTGCCTTTCATTGCTCTAACTGGTGATTATTGAACCGTCTACTATCATATTAAATTACAAAATGAAGACTGATAAGAAAAATTTGCTGAAAGAAAAAAACGAAATTTCTATTTCTATGCATTATCTAACTATCTATTATTGCAAATAACTTAATCTCGTGCTGGTTAGAGTTTATAACTCCTACTCGACCCTTCTATTCGCCATTTCTTACTTTCGAACACCTCTCATCGGAGAAGTCATCATCTGTTTTGCCTACTCTCAACATTACCTTACAACGACGGAGTCGATTGTCACACTGAAGAGGGCGTTGGGGTTTTTACATAGCTCTCAATATTATCTTGATTTAATAAGGATAACTTATAAATAAAACACGAAATCCGAATAAAATATTATATTGAATTAAAAATAAAATAAATACAAAATTATATTGAATTATTAAATAAAATATACAATGTACTCATTCTCGTCATACATTTGGTCATAATTTCGACAGTAAACTGATCCTTTCAAGATTGGCAATCTGGTGGATCAAAATCGTTTAGTTCAAGGTTTTGTGTGAGGTAAATGTGATGGTGGATGATACTGTTGATAAGGTACATTCGATAGTTGATATGGTGATTTTGATGGTTGATGGTATGGTTTATAATGTGATTTTGATGATTGTTGAGGTACATTTGATGGTTGATATGGTAAATTTGATGGATGATGGTATGTTTGATAAAGTAAATTGGATAGTTGATAGTATGATGGTAATGGTTGATAACATAGTATAATATAATATATGCACACATAATGTGCATATATTCGGAATATTGATTTTTCAGCACTTTTCGAACATGTTGATATTGAATCTGGTTCTTAATATATGAGTTTCTATACATGTGTTCAAACAGGTTTTTGATAATTTACTTTCTTCGATCTCTATACCCTATGAGACTTCGACCCCACTTTACACTATAATATACTATGTTAATAATCGATTTCTGTTAACTTTTAGTAGTTTTAGGATGTTTTTTTTAATTTTAGAAAAAAAGCTAACTCATTTTAATACGAAAATTTATTATTTTTTTAGAATTTCATTTCAACCATACCAACGGTTCTGATCACCCTAGCAAAGGTTCCGGTTACCAAAAACGATTCCGATCACTTATTTATTTTTCTAGAAGAAATTAGGTAAAAATAATTATCACATGAACAAAATGAGTTCACCTGAAGAATATTTGAAAAAGAATAAAAAATTAGCTAGGTCAAAGAAAAATATCGTAAAACTACTATGTAGTCGTCCAAGAAGAATACAGGAAAAAAATCGATAGATTAGTAGTTTTAGGATGTTTTTTTTAATTTTAGAAAATAAACTAACTCATTTTGTAAATATGCGTCAATAAGTACTCGCAGATTGTCGGCCGAACTCTATATTCCTCAAACATCCATTGTATGACACCTTTACATTCTTGGCACGGTCAATAGATGATGTCGAGAAGTGCCTCATGAATTGACACAAATTCAAGCCGAAAAGCGTTTCGAAACTTGTCAACAATTGCTTGAAAATCCGCGCGATGACCGTTTCATCCGTCGAATTGTAACTTGCGATGAAAAGTGGGTTTACTTCAGTAATCCAGACCAACAAAATTAATGGTTGGACCCCGGACAAATGGCGAAACCGGTAGCGAAAGGAGATCGTTCTCAAGGAATGCACTTTTTTGTGTTTGGTGGAATTTCGAAGGTGTGATTCACTTCGAGCTGGTTCCAAATGGTCGTACCATCGACGCTGACCTTTACTGCGCCAAACTTGATCGAATGTATACGGCACTTGGCGAGAAATACCCCGCTTTGATCAATCGAAAGCGAGTTCTCCTACAACAGGACAATGCAAAACCGCACACCGCCAAACAAACAATAGAAAAATCAAAAATCTCGACGCCTTTGAACTTCTTCCACATCCAGCGTATAGTCCGGATCTTGCGACATCCGACTATCACCTTTTCCGCTCTATGGCACACTTTCTTCACGGTCGCAGCTTCAATAATCTGGCCGAGGTCGAAAACGGGTGTCACCAGTTCTTCGCTTCTAAGAACAAGGATTGGTACCGCAGCGGGATCGCACAACTTGCCCATAGATGGGTTCAAGCTATAGATTCAAATGGCCTTTACTTTGACACTTAAATGTTTTTTATTTGTTGTAAAATTATGCTTAAAGTTTTAATGAAAAATACGAAAAGACTTTTGGTTCACGCTAATAGTTTCCCTTGTGACCATCTGGAACATCTCCTGTAGTGTTGTAATAACTTTCTCTGTGATTTGAAATCCTAGTACTGCTTTCCCAAAAGTTAGCTGAAGTTTGCACGACAAATGTATGTATAAATTATCTGTTCAAAAAAGGAAAGAAAGAAAACAAGTACAAAAATAAAAATATATTTCCCAAAAACAAATTATTGTACAAATAATCATCGACAATATCTTCTTCTTCAGCATCCTTCATCACACTCATTTTCACCATTTACATCCTCCTCATAGTTATCGTCTTCCCTGTGTTCCCAATCTTCATGATTATCTTCATCATTACTGTCCTCCTCATTATCTTCATCTCCTCCATCATCATTGTCTTCATATTCTTCCTTTTCCATACCTACTTCTTCATCTCTATTTTCATTTTCATCGACCATTAAATCTCCGATATTATGATTGCCATTCACTGATTCAATGACGAAATTCTCTTTGATAAACGGTTGGAAAACATTTCTTGAAACGAAAACATATCTTCTGCAGTCGGGAAGGAATATTACAATCCACTTTTTCAACGAACGCCGTGTCATTGGATAATTGTCAGACAGCTCAGCGATTTCTGATTGTTTTTCTTCTTCTTCCTCGTTTCTGTCAAACTGATATGAGCTATCGCTATCCGTGCAAATGTCGTCATCATAAAAACCTCTTCTTGTGCTAAATGCAATCAATAATACCAATACCATCGATTTTTATCAGCTAACTTTTTAGACGGTGCTCGATGACCATAAAACAGCGTCGAACCAGCGGCTCGATAAACCATATCCGGGATCTGTTTCACTGTATTGAATAACTTAGAGATGTCAGCGGAAAATTTCACATCGTTTTGTGCTCTAATTCACCGCATTTGAGTCAAAGATAAATGAAAAAATAGAAAATACTCGTGCAACTTATCGCCTATTAATGCTGCAGTGAATGGAGAAATTTTTGCGACAATTGAAGGGACCGCTAAAACAGACATAATTCTCGATCTTAACAAACGATATCGAGGATCTGAAAGCTCCGTTGTTAAGCTTTCTTTAGTTATAAAATCTGAAATTCGGTAAAGTTAAAAATGATTGAAAAAGAAAAACAATCAAACGTCTCATTTTCAAATTATTGTTTTGTAAGTATAGAAAAGGATGATCGTACCTAAAGAAAATAAAAAATAATAAGTCTTATAAAGGAAAAATTGAATTTCTTCTAAAATTATATATAATATTTTTTCATTAGAATTCACTACACGTTTCGTTCTTAACAGAAAATCATCAGATGGAATGTCCATCGAGAGAACTAATATTAAACATTCAAAACTAATTGAATCGTCTCTATGGTTGGGAGCGTTGTTGAGTTCATAAAATTTTTGAATTTACAATCTTATCAAATTAATAATTAAACAATTTTCCGTAAAATATTGTTATGGATATGTTAAAATAAGATTTTCAGAAATTTAATGTAAAAATTTATTTATGTAAGAAATAAAATAAATTTTACGGTAGGTTTATTAAAAGATTTATGTAAAGATTTATTATAAAGTAAAAAAAGTTAATTTCAAATTTGATGAAAATATTTAATTGAAATAAATACAAAGTAATATAAAGTTTAATATTTTATTTGCGAAATAAAAGTAAACTAAACTATTTTTTGAAACTTTACACAATTAAATCGAAGTAAATTAGAAATGTAATTATAATTTCTTTTTGGAACTTTTAATTGGAATCAAAATATAATTGTAAAACAATTAAATCGACTTAAATAAAAATGCGATTTTAATATTATTTTGGAAAATGTAATTATTAAAGTTCCTCGAAAATATTTGTTTAAAGAAACTCAAATTGTGGTAGAAGTAAAGTTTTGTGTTAATGACAATATCTTTTGATCAAGAACCCAATATCTATCAAACACAGAAAATTTCTTCATCAGAATTCTGATAATATAAAATAATAATAAATATAGTAAAAATATATTTTCTGGAAAATAAACTTTTATACAATAAATGTTTTTTAAAAAAACTCAAATTTATACAAATATTTGTTTTTTTAAGTGGTAATACAATGAATATACTATAAAAATTAAAAAATAAAAATGTTCCTTTTATTGATATATTAAACAAATATATTTTTAGAAAACCCAAATCTACTTGAAAAATATTTTTACATTTAATAAAAATACCAAAAAATTAATTCACAAATTTATTAATATGAAAATTTTAATTTTTTAATGACGTAATAAACATAATTACTCATAAGAAATTTAAAACAATTTAAATCGTCTATTTTAAAATCAATTGATAGTAAAAATTTGAATTTAAAAATCATTTCTAAATCTTACAAAACTCAAAGAATGTTCAGCAATAAATCTCGTACTCCTTTCAGTTTATGTTCCAATCTGGTTCATCAATTTTCGTGTAATGGGTGCACTCTACAATCATTGGAGAGACGTCTCGTTATATCTGTAAACGGATTCAGGAGCATGGACGATTGGGTAATGGGAATAATATTGCTGGACATATGAAGGGTTGTAAATCGGGTGTGAAAAGAACTAATTTTAAAATATTGTGCAGTAATTTGAAAAATTATTGGAAAAGAGCTAGTTGTGAGGCATTATTGATTAAATCACTTAATCCGTCCATTAATGTCCAAACACGTCTCTCTTTAATTCAACCTGAAGATGGTGGAAAATCCACCAAAATATATTGCGACAATAAAATTTGATTTAAATGGCGTTCTTGATTTTATGAATTACTCATATTTTTTAAAAAAGAAAATAAAATATTTTTTTTAAATGTAAAAATGTTTAAAGGAAATAATAAAAAATTAAAAAAGGTTTTTTTAATATGCATATAAAATTAAAAAATATTTTGTTAATTGTATAATAAATAAAAATAATTATTCAAATTTAGATCTTATTGACTTATCACAATTTTAAATAAAAATATTTAAGATTGTGACAGCTTTGTTATTTCCCATTTGAACGTTTATGAAAGGGTTGTGATGTCTGATCAATAAAACTGTCTTTCAAAATTCGTGTCAAAATTCGAACCAGAATTGAGAATTCATCTTTTACATCAGCTGTTTCTCTATTTTGACACGACATCAAATGTTCACAGATCTTACTCGTCCGACTGAGTTGGTTGTGACATCTTATACAAGTACGGAGATGACGGTATGTCTCTCTAATGTACGAACTTTTATTAATTTTGTCTTTTTATTTTAAATAAATTGACTCCACAGTATTTTTAATGATGTTATTTAAATATTTCTTATTATAACCATTATTACTAAGTCTATTATGAAGAGTATCAATTTCTTTATCAAAAATTTCAAAAGAAGTTAAACTCCAAACTCCATGCACTAGACCCTTAATCATATTTCTATTATATTTTGGGTCACAGAAACTACACAAAATTAATAAAAATTTGAAAACAACTGAGGAAGTGATAAATTCAAAAAAAATTTTATACTTCCTAATTGGGCGTCCGTTGTTTGACTGTGTTTTGTGTTTAATCATTGTGAGGAATATTTGGTGTGTTGATGTTTTGTGTATTGCTTACATGTGTGAATGTTGTGTGTTGATTTGTGATTGTGTCGCTCCTAATCAGATGAATGATTGATATTTTAATTCTTATAATCTGAAACTAAATTATTTAAATTTAGATTTAATATTCAAATTTTAATTTATTATTATTGTAAATTTTAAATACTTATAGGGTTGCCTCATAAGTTTTGTCGCAAAAAATACCAAAAAAATCTATTGTTGAAAGCGCATTCGTTGTCCCAGTGCACCCATATCTCATCGCAGGTGATGATTTGGGACAGGAAATCATTCCGATGATAACTATCCAATAGCTGTTGACAAAATCTTTTGCAATTATCCTTGTTCTGTTGCGTCAGAGTGTATGGCACCAAACAATTTTCCAGGTATCGGTATCCCATTGCATTCAAGTGCCAACACACCGTGGTTTTATCCTGATCAATTCCCTCTGCATGTTCCTCGTTGTTGCACACTTGTCTTCAGTCAGAAACTCGATTATCTTCTCGTTTATGTCAAGAGAGAGCCGCCATTCGCGGACTTGATCGTCTTTGTTAAAGTTGTTTTCACGAAAATTGGAAATTCACCTTTCACATGTTCTCTTTGAGACTGTTCCAACTCATCAGTCATTTGTGAGGGTGTTAAATCCTTTTTCCAGCAATACTAAATTAATTTACGAATATTAGAGCGATTAAAATCCATTAGGATGATGAAAATGTGCGAAATTTACTAAAATGTTATTATTTTATTAAAACAAAAATTCATTGAGAACAGAAAATAGAAATTATTGGACATAAGTAGATCGCAAATGCTATTTTATCTATTTGACATTTTATTAGGGATTGCAAATATATAAGAATTATTTATGTGATGCCAGGATATATGCAGTTAACATAGATATATGTGTGCGACAAAACTTATGAACAACCCTATAAAAAAGTAATTTTCTTTTAGTCTAGAAAATTTAAATTAAATATTTCAAATAAAATAATTTTCTTCAAGTTAGTTCAGATTCGGGATGAAAAGTATTAATCATTGAGTGATGGATTTAAGTGAGAGCAATACTATTGATCGTCATAGAGATGATCAAAATTGTCAATGTAATAAATGTGTGAGTTCTCTCAACACTCATTTTCATTTTCGCAAGTGTAAGTAGAACCAAAAGCGCTAACATATTTTCGAAAATTCAAAAATTTCTTTTGCGACTTAAGAATTATAAAAATCTATTTTTGAATCTGATGCTTCATTTTTTTTAAAATTCAATATAGCATTGTAAGTCAACAAAAATCTTTTGTAAAAGTGTAATGAATCTCACGGACCGCGGGTTGGCCACCCCTGGTATAAGACCATTCTTGTACCAGGTTGAGTCAAAGGTTATTCGTGTTTTTAGTGAATTAAAGTTTTTGTTTTACTAGATCTAATATTTGCCATCTAACATTTATATGCAATATTTATTATCATTTTAAAACCCATAAAAAGTGAATCTGCAACTTGGAAAGCTAGAATGTACTCAAGGAAAATACATCTTAGTGGTGGTTTTGTCATTTTGATCAGAAAGATACGAGTCTTGAAGATCAGGAACGTTCAGGTTCACCATCGGAGGTGAACAAAGAAGAATTTCGTGGTTTGGTGGAGCAGCAGTCCTGTATTAACATCATTGTTCGTCCTCTGCATAACTTGGGTTTTGTAAATAAAAATCCACTCCGAGTTCCCCACGAATTGACAAATATTCAAACCCAGCGTCGAATTGATCTTTGAAAAGTGGATTTTTAAAGGATTTAATCGTGGTCGGGAAATCTTACAGTATGACAATGCTGCAGCTCATACATCACTAAGGGTAAAGCAGAAAATCCATGAACTTCCAGACATCAAAGTCATTCCCCACCAAGTGTATAACGCGGACCTTGCCCCTTCTGATTATCAACGAGTTCGATATTTCTCAAACTTTTTATAAGATAGACGCTTTGGTTCAGAGGAAGAAGTCAAAACTGGAATCGAGTCATTGAAAATGATGGTCTGTATTTCGAGGAATAATATAATCAGTGTCATAAAAATTTGTGTAAATATTAGGTTGGGGAAAAAGAAATCCATTATTTTGGTGTAAAATTCAAAACTTTATTTAACATGTTTTGGATTGTCCTCTTGGAGTCAAATATGCACCGTTTTGTTGTATAATTAGTTGCCATTTTGAAGGTAGCTTCATAATGCCTCTCTCGTAGAAGTCTTGGTCCTTATTGGTGAAAAACTGTAGTAATCGATTTTCACAATCTTCTATTGATCCCGATTTCTTATCACTCAGGAAATTTTGCAATGCGAGAAAAAGGTGGTAATCGCTTGGTGCCAGGTTCGGACTATATGGTGGATGCATTAAAACTTCCCAACCAAGCTCCCTGAGTTTCTGGCGAGTCACTACAGTCGTATATGGTCTGGCGTTGTTCGAAGGAACACAACACCTCTTCTGTTGGCCAATTCTGGTCGTTTCTCATCAATTTCTATCTTCAAACGGTCCAGTTGTTGACAGTACATATCTGAATTTAGTGTTTGGCCATACGGAAGCAACTCATAACAAATGATTCCTTTCCAGTCCCACCAATAGGTTAGTCCTGGTTTGGAGACCATTTGAGGTGTTTCACCGTGCTTTGACCACGATCGTTTTCGTACAATAATGTCGTATGTGACCCATTTCTCATCCCTAGTAACCATCCGTTTAAAAGATGGGTCGATTTCATTTCGTTTGGTCAAGGCTTTGCAGATGGAAATTCGATCCATCATGTTTTTTGGTGTAATTGGTGTGGAACCCAAACATTAAGTTTCTTTTTGAATCCTGCTTTGCCCAAATGGTTTAAAACCGTTTTGTGGTCGATCTTCAGCTTCTGTGCGATGCTACGACTACTAACATGCCGGTCAACTTCGATCATTGCCGAGATTTTATCGACATTTTCAACAATAGGCCTGTCTGTGCGAGGAGCATCTTTAACATCAAAAATTCCTCCACGGAATCTACGAAACCGAAATTGCGTATAATTAGCTGTTACAGTATTGGCACCATAAACACCATTCACAATAACAGCCGCCTGGCTTGCATTTTCGCCTTTATCGAATAAAAATTGTAAAATGTACCGATTTTTTTCTTTGTTCACTTCCATTTTTAATACCCTGTAACTCAGAACTGAATAAAAAAAGCAAATTTTTTGTGAAATTACTGTGAAATGTTACTTTGACAAAGAGCATAAATTTGCAATTGTTTGATCGATAAATAATGAATAAAAATAATGGATTACTTTTTCCCAACCTAATATAATTGTCGCATAAAAACATGAATAACTGTTGACTCAACCCGGTAATTTTGTCCGATGAAATTAATATACAATTCTTGGAAAAATTATATACAGAAACGACAGAACTTTGTTGGTTACCTAAAATTTTAAAGACTCACCATGACGTTTATTGGAGTTCAAAAATTTAAAAAACCACTAAGAAAAATTCAAATAAAAAAAATAAAACCTCAATCGGATCAATTTACTGAATTCCGTCTGTCCATTGTTCAAAAGCTTTCGTTTCTGGAGAAGAAATGTGCGCAAAAGATTGAGGCTAGCCTTGTTAGGTGTCAACAACCGGAAACTGCTTTTCCAAGCTCGCTTCCCCTCGAATATCGATCTATCCAATGAAGGATGTTGCTGCTGGTTTGTGAGTATCCCGCGAATTTTATAAGCACTGTTTTCTAACATGTCTTCCTGTAAGAGACTTGTCGTTACGTGTCCCGGTAAATTCTGAGTGATGAAACACGTTTTCCTCTAGATATATTTATCATCAATATCCATATAATCAACATTTCGATTGCATTAATCAAATGCGTTCTTGTTTTATTATTATATTAAATTATGCAAAAATAGTTGTACGTCAACCAGAGAATGGTACTGAACATAATTTGGTGAAAAACTCGTTCGAGTAAAAAACTAGAATTTTGTTAAAGGTTTGTATATGTTTCGTAACTTCATTTTCCATTGTCAGCAATTATAATGTAATGTGTAAACTAATAAAATATTAATTAATGGAAAATTTTATCAGTAAATATTACATTTTTTTATGATTTTATTTAATATAAATGACAATTTTTTAAATTAATTTTAATTAAAGATTTTAAGAATTGAGACGATTTTACTTTACCACTTCGAATATTAATTAATTGGTTTTAAAGACTTATCAATAATGACTTCAATAATGACTTATCAATAATTCTTTGATTAATATTATGAGAGACAGTTTCTGTGAACAGTTCTGTGCAAAAATAGAATCAATTCTATTTTAATAGAGGCGTTTTCTGTTTTACAATTCTTTGATTAACATTATGAGAGACAGTTCTGTGAATCATTTCATCATCATTATTATGATTCACAGAACTGTCTCTCATAATGTTAATCAAAGAATTGTAAAACAGAAAACTCCTCTATTGAAATAGAATTGATTCTATTTTTGATCAAGAACTAAACTCGATCGACTAGATTGTGAATATTCCATAATCCGAGTTTTTAAATGACGATTTGTCTCTCCAATGTACGAGTTTTTACAACCGTAACTATTACATTAATAAACCAGATTAACTTGCATTATTTAAGAGGAATCTTTGAACTTTTGATGTCATTGAAACTCTTTGACACTACCTATATTCTTGCAAATACTCTTCCCAAATGCTTTAAATCCTTCAGAATATGATATTTTGATTATTTATGTGCTCTTCAATGTTTTTATCTTTTTTTCTTTCTTAACCTGTGTTTGTGTATATAAAGATGTTCAATGTAACCTTAATTTTATGATCTATCTGTTTGTTTGTATACATTTTATCTCTCAAACGCCTTCTGAGAATATTTACACCATAATCTGCGATTTGTACATTGGAAGACAAATTAAAAACTCTGACAACTAAAACCTTTATCATACCATCTCTATATTTCTCCTTACAGAAGCTATGTTGTGTTGTGAATTTATCTAAATCTGTTGTCTATCTGGGAATCCCTATTGATCAGACTTTACAGCCAATTAATTGACATTCAAAATGGATAAAGTAAAACCGTCTCAATTCTTGAAATATATAATTAAAATAAATAAAAATTGTTGTCATTAATATTCAATAAAATCCTAAAAAAATTACTATTTTCTGATAAAATCTCTCATCAATTAACATTTTATTATCTTACACATTACATTATAACTGATAACGATAGAAAATGAATTCCAAAAATTATTTTTTAAAAGAAATTAACAAAATTAGTTTTAAACAAGTATCAAATATTTCCCGGTCAAGTATAAAGGATTAATTAAAAGTTAAAGTAGTATGGATAACCATTTCTCCATCCCCAGCATTACGATAATTACGACCGTAGAGTAGGGTTCTGTGAAGTAATGTTTATTCGAACACAAGTTGGGCTGTGATTTTCGATAAATTTATGGACTGAATAAGTAGTGCTTAAATTAAATTAATTGAGACAAGAATTGGAAGTTTAGTGGAGTTTGCACGAGAGACTTATTCTTGAATCACATAATAATCCTTCATTTAAGGGTATTGGATTGCTAACAATTACCCTAGTCAAATTTTGATCGAAAATTGTTGAGGATTTTATGTTTAATTTTGACAATTATTTTCTTTCATAAACTCTTTCAAAAAATTTTAAAAACCAATAACACAGCATTTTAAAATATTTTTTTACTATTTAATTTAAGCACAATGAAATTAATTAAATGGCGCTTTTTCGATGGGACATAATCACAGAAATACTTTGACACTCTAATTGATGTACTTGTACCAATTGTCCTGTGTCCTCTAGTGAGAATAATTGTATTGTAAAAACCCTTGCACCGGGAAAAATTGCACAGATGGATCTCTTTTTTTGATTGATTCGTTCGTCATGTATTGGTAGAACTTGTGGTTTCCACCCCAGTCTATAGAGCAGTTAGTTTTCTCCATACTGTCAGTCCATTGTGGCGACGAAAAAGTTAATTATTTTACATTTTAGGTAGTTAATGATGTTTTGTTGGAAAATATTTTTATCAAACATTTGTTTCGGACTTGGGCGATGAGGTTGAAGAGATCGATGAATTTGAAGGGTTTATGGAAGCTGAGTAATTTCCAAAATCAATGCGGTTAAATCGCTGATGATCATTTGGCCAGTTAAATGCGATGTTGATGACGAATACTATCTTGAGATATTCCGTGGCGATTGTAATTTTTGCCCATTAAATCGCATCATTGGGAGAAGATTATTACTGCTAATATGTGAAATTATAGGGATCTGAATTTTCTGAAAGTTGATAATTACAAAACATTTTGAGGGTTTGAATAATCAATTTTTTGTGATTTTAAATACAAAATATGAATTTGTGATCCATGATTCTTTATTAATAAAGTCAACTGATTCGAAAATTAATATTCAAGCCTCTTACTCAACAGATCTCGCAAAATGTCTTCAAATTAAACATGATGCTATAACACATGGAATATATACATTATAATATATACATGGAATTTAGAAACCTGTTTTTGAAGGCCTTTTACTTAATCGATTTTCTTCAAACTTTGCACACTCACTCATTCTCGATGACAATAAATGATTATGTGAAAATTTGATCGAAAAAGACTTTTTAAGATTCCAAAATGGAAAAAACGGAAAATTCGGAGTTCCTGAACAATATTAATTGCAAGATATCTACTTATAAATTATAAGTAGTTTATATTAATTTTTAATGTGTTTTTTAATTAATTTTTTTTAATTTTTAAGTTTGTACGCAAAGTAGAGAGTTCTGTCTGCATAAAGAATGGATATAAACAATTAATTTTTTTGATTTACTAGTTAATCGTTAATATGTGAATATACTTTAAAACGCCTTTTAAATCTTCAAAATAATCACTGCTGTTAAAAACAGTACCAAGCCTTCTTCCTGAGAAATAAGGAAAAATGTTGAGGAATAAGTTTATTAGATTCTTATTATTTTCATTTTTTCATAATATTTTCATTCTTATTATTTTTTCCATTCTTTTTATTAACTTACTTTCTATTAAGATGGCAAAAAAGTATTTTTCCGTTACTCTCAACTTCTAAATAAGAAAGAAAATTACCATTCTAATGCTATTTTTTTGTTAATTCATGTTTATAAATATTTTTTGGCAAAAAAATCAATCGATATATATATATATATATATATATATATTAATTTGTGTCATATGATCACTTTTCATATTGGATTTAAAAGGTTGTCAGTAAAAATGAAGTTTTCAAAATCTAACAGTCGATTCTATGCATACGTTGAGTGGACAAATGGAACGACTGCAGCTAAAATCTATAGAAAGTTGTTCAATGCCTTCCCTGATGATTGCCCAACGGAACTCACAATAAGAAACTGGTTCTCTGATTTTACCTCAGGCAAGCGGCTATCATTGGATGATCACCCACGAAGTGGACGTCCTTCAGCAACAACAACTGATGATTTGATTGAAAAAGTTAGGAACCTAATTGAGCAAGATGAAGGAATGTCTTTAAGACACATAAGTGAAATGCTTGATGTTAACAAAGAATCAATAAGGACAATCCTCCATGAAAATTTGAACAGGAAAAAGATTTTGAGCATCGGGTGCCTTATCAACTGACTGATGATCACAAACGACAACGTATTGAATCCTCAAGTTGATAAGATAACAGTTGATGAAACGTGGATATCATTTTCCCCTACATTATGGAGATCCGACTTACGAGTATGGGCAAGTGGAGATGATCCTCGACCACGTGCTGTTCAAAACAAAAAATTTGGACGAAGAACAATGCTTATTTTGACATTCACAGCTGATGGTAAGTTTCACATCGAAGTAACAAAATCTGGTGAGGCTATCAATTCTGAAAGATATACAGAATTCATTCAAAATAGTCTTACGAAGTTTACAGACGACGAGTGAATATGCAAGAAATTCTTTGGCAGCATGATAATGCTCGACCACATTCATCCAAGTTTACCACGGAGTTTTTTCAGAAAAAAACATGTTGAATTGATTAAACAAGCTGATTTAAATTCGCCTGATTTAAATCAGTGTGACAAATGGCTATTCAAATTTTTAAAAGGATCACTAAGAACAACATCATTTGCGAGTGAGGAAGAAGTCTTACAAGCGGTCAGTGATATTATGAGGAATCTCTCACGAGAAAAACTTTCACATGAATTGGATAAACTTTTTACACATACTGAAAATGTTATTTGTTGTAATGGTGAATATGCTGTTGTGTAGAAATATATATTTTTTTGTTCTATTTAGAAATTAGAAATACAGAGGAGTAACGGAAAAAACTTTTTTGACATATTAATATATATATATATATATATATATATATATACATATATGTATCCATGCAATTTAGAAACCTGTTTTTGAAGGCCTTCTACTCAATCCATTTTCTTCAAACTTTGCACACTCACTCATTCTCGATGACAATAAATGATAATGTAAAAATTTGATCGAAAAAACTTTTTAAGATGCCAAAATGGGGAAAAAACGGAAAATTCGGAGTTCCGAACAATATTAATTGAAAAAGATCTACTTATAAATTATAAGTAGTTTATATTAATTTTTAATGTGTTTTTTAATTAAAATTTTTTAAAATTTTCAAATCTTTGTACGCAAAGTAGAGAATTCTGTCTGCATAAAGAATGGATATAAAAAATTTAATTTTTTGATTTACTAGTTTATCATTAATATGTGAATATACTTTATGATGAACACGAAGAAAATTTTAATTAGTTATTATGTCCAAGCCTAACCTTCAATATGTGGATATATTATACAATGAACCAGTGTTAATAGAATTAAAAATGAAATTGAAAGTAGTATGCATTTTGACTGTTTAGTATTGATCTTGTGTATTAGATTGAATACCACACGCCTTTAGGTGTAGTTGACAATATCACTTGATGAGCCATTTAATTGCAATTGTATTTGATTAACTGAGTGAAACAAGTGCTACTCAGAGATCGATTCTAACGAGAAATTGGTCGTCATCTGGCGGAGGATAAGAGGAAGTAAATTATTAAACCAATGAAGAAAATACGAATCACGCATATTTTTTACACGTCACAACAAAACAAAAGAAACATTTTTTCTATTTTTTTATGCAGAATTTTTATGTTATCAAATAAAAACTCATGTAATTTTGCACCGAAATATGTAATATAAATCGATAAGATAAATTGAATAAAATTATAACTAAAATTAATAAAAAAGGATTATAGAAGTAATACTAAAAAATAATAATATTACAGGATTCGGCGGATAAGTCTTGTGGATCTCGGGCATGCTGCTTCTGTATATAAGCAACTCCGCAATCTGGTTTCTTTTATCCAGCACATCAGAAGAGAATCGTACCGCTTGGCTTTTGCTCACCAACTCAGCATTTTTTTGATCGAAAATGTACTGGATCATCAAATTGGTTAACTGTGGGATCATTTTTTCGAAATGGATAACACGCAAGGTCCAATTAAAGTCATGAGTGCGCTGCAGACTGCTTGCGGCGAAATTGAGAGCGGAATTAAAGTGACCCTCACAGTCGAGCAGAGACTGAATGCATTCCTTTTCATGATTGGTCGAGCGCTCGCGATTGCTTAAATCAGCCAGTCGATTACGCAAAGTTTTACCAAGAGCGCTTTTCGTCTGTTCCAAAATTACATTTATATATTGAATTATCGAAATTATTTTCAAATTTATTCGTTTAAAAGTACCAATATAACTGGCGCAAATAACCATTACATCGTTGAAGCATGAATTAAAAATGAATGAAAAGAAACAAAAATACATTTCTGATAAGTATTTTGCGAATAACAACAAGTTATTTGAAAAAGTTAAATAGCGCTCATCAAAATATAATGTTATTAATTTTCGACGGATTAACCGTGCTTTTAGAACAAGAACAATCATAATGAACAATAGGAAAAAGCTCCACAGATAGCTTACATCTGTAAAGAACAAATTTATTACTATTGATAAATTAATTGACAAAAAAAGTAATGCTAAAACTTTAGATGTTCAAGATCAAGAGCAATCTTGCAACACTAATGATAAAAGTTTGGGAATTGGTTATGTGTTAACTGTGCCATATTCAGAGGGGTTTAAAATATTTAAAAATTATATTTTGAAAGCGTTAGATAATGCGATAAGTTTAAAAGTAATATCCCGGACCCAGAAAATTGAAAGCATGTTTGGCAATAAATCTCCAACGCCATTGGGATTGTGTTCGGATCTCATTTACCAATATACATGTAATGGGTGTAACGCCACATACATTGGAGAGACTTCACGTCATCTCTGTAAGAGAATCCAGGAACACAGTCGCAATGAAGGTGGAAGTAACATTGCAGGACACAGAAGACAATGTAAAGGAGATGTAACTTCACAACACTTTAAAATTCTGTGTACTCAATTTAAGAATTATCTGGAGAGAGTGACATGTGAAGCGTTATATATAAGATCTTTGGATCCTAAAATTAACGTTCAAACTGCACTCTCTACTACTTTGTTGGGAGTTTTTAAATGATGTACTGATTACGTATTGATTGCATAATCATTAACTGCACTATATCAGTAAATTTCGTTTGAAAAATCATTTGTTCTGACGATGACGGTTAAACTGTCGAAATTAATAAATATTTTCAATTGGCTCTCGAATTTTGAATTTAATAATCTGCCAATTTTTTTAAAATTTATTTACAAATAATTCATAAATAGTTGTTAAGAAAGTCTCTGACGATGATCAAGGAGACATGAAGATAAGTTTTATCATCACATTTTCACAAATAAATATCACATGCCAGAACTGTTCTAAATGATAGACACATGCAAATAAAAAATGATAGTAAATGATTATAGTTGGTAAACTAAAAATAATCTTTTATTTCAAAGCACTTTTTTTATAAAGAAAAAATTTCCAAATTTCTGAAATTGGAAAATTGATGGAAAATTATAATTTCAGAAGAATCTCTCTGTAGCAACATGAATGGGATCAAGACAATTTTTTGTGGTAGAAAGGTTTACTTGCTTTACCTTTATGGATCAGTTACATTGGTAACCTGCACAAACGGAAAATATGTCCATGGTAAAATAGGATGGTTTGAGCGAAAAAGTGTCTAAGAGCTAACCGATTTTTGTGTTTACAGAAAATTATAGTACCAGTACTGTTTGGATCGTGTCGTTTGCTCGTACTCTGGTTTGTGAAGACCGTGTCGCTGATTACCGTAAGCTAGAAATACCTCAATATCTTTTGAAAGGAGCGGAGGGTAACTTTATCTTACATGTCGTTGACGATTTCAAAGGAATTCGGGAAATATATTTCTTTCATTCACATTAAAACTAAAGTCATATTCAGAAGTGAAAAAATGTTGCTTTGGCAATCTTTCATTTACAAGTTTAGGAATTCAAAAGCTCTATAAAATTATTCAGCAAACTACTGTACTCAGTCTTACAACATTGGATTATTGAGATGTTTTAAGAAAAATATTCGAGTTAATAATAACACTGGAACTTAATCTATTCCTGCATTCCTTTAATCAGATCTTGCTTTTACTATTGACAGGGTACTCGATGGAGTGTAGAAAATCTTGACCACATTTTTCCATTCTTTTTTATTAGCTTACTTTCTATGAAGGCTTTTTACTTCATCAATTGTTTCCAAACTTTGCACTTTTACTCATTTTCGATGACAATAAATGATAATGTGAAAACTTGATCAAACTAGTAAATCGACAAATCTTTTTCTGAAATCGTTTTATGATTATCCACAAATGTTTAAACTGTATCAAAAAGAAATGTTTTGTTTCTTTTCCTTCCATGCTTTATAATTATGAATTACTTTATGAGTTTGGCAGTTCGCCAAAATATTTTATTATTTTTTTTAATATGAAAGTTTTAAAAAAAATAAATAAATACAAATGTTTTGAAATTACAAATGATATTTTAAAGAAAACCAATAAAAATTAAATTCTTATTTAAAAATAAAAAATGTTTACATTCATAATTGATATATTTTAAAAAAAAAGTTTTGAAATAAGAATTTTAAAATAAATAATAAACGGATTAAACTTTATAATGTTTTAAGAAATAATTTTGTAAATAAAAGGTTTATGGTAAGTTTAAACTAATAAGTTTTAGGATAAAATTTTATAAAAATTTTTTTTATTTATAATTGAAAAATTAATTTTATTAATTTAAAGTTTTAAAATTTATTAAATTTTACATGTGAATTATTGTCATTAGTAAAATTTTGGTATTAAATTATCAACCTTGATTCTAGTGATAATGAAAGTGACATAAACGCTACTTACAATAATAATTATTTATGTTCGTCTGAAAGAACACAGCTGCCCGATGGATGCCTGTTACAAACAATATGCGGAAGTGAAGGAGTTAAACAGGTATCTCAGAAGAGATCGCGAAGGAGCAGAGCCAATCCCGCAGAAGAAGAGAGAGAAGAAAGCCCAGCCACGTCAGAAGAAAGGAAAATATCAATGTCAACACTGTCCGAGGGAATACAAGGCCGCTGGTTTCCTAAGGATTCATATTCAGAAGAATCATCAAGAAACGCCAACATCCAACGCCCAGAGAGAAGAAAAAATGGAAGAAAAGAACGAGGAAGAGCCGACATCAAACCAATCCAATCCTCAGTTGTCGGACGCAACTGTGAGTATGCCGAGAATACAACCGAACGACGATGCCGAAGAGACGCACCTACAATACCGGCGGCCAGCAGATTACAAGACTGCAAGAGGACAATTTAAGTGCCCATTTCGCGGTTGTTACGCGTCCACCGTAACAGCCAACGGCATGTACGGCCATGGTACTAAGTTCCATGGTTGGTCGTTCGTTACTGCTCAGAGACGGAAGGCCTATCGGGGGGCCCTTAAGGACTTTAGTTTTGGTGGACTCTCTAAAGAGCCATAGGCTCAATACCATTACAGAGATGGGAAGCCCACTTACAATAATAAATTTATTGTGTTATTAGTAAATATTTAATTGCAAAAAGAACTTGTAATTTTTTTTATAATTAAATTTCCCTTCTACAAAAGACTTTAACAGTTACTAATAACATAATAAATTGATTAAAAAATGTAATCGTTATTTTCCCTTCTACAAAAAATAACAAAATAAATTCTCTTGGCCAAGTAGAGTTCTGTTTGATTTACTAGTTCTATTTACTGAAATGACTTTTTGCTCTTGACTGCATTAGGGTTACTAAGATATAACAACCCATAGAATTAAATTATGTGGTGAGATCAGTAATTCTTTAGACTAGTCTATAAATGAAGGTGTGTCAACAATGACGATTTTACCATACATAAATGACACATTACAACAATTTTTTTCAGAAAGATGACAGTACTTAAATTCACAAACAGCTGCAAGAAGCATGTGGAAATGATCGTCTATCGATTAATTGGACTCGAGATTTTTAAAATGGATGAAAATTTGTTTTTGATTTGGAAAGAGACGGGAGATTGTTGAAGATGAGGAGAGTCAAAATTGAGAGAGAAATTTCTTAAACGAGCTCGCAATACATCTCAACATCGGTCTGTATTTTGCCTGAAGGAAAGAGGAATTTGATGAATGAAGGCCCCTTACGAATGAAATCAAAAGCGTGAATTTATGTTGTTAGTGTTGCGGAATCATCATGCAATCATAAAATTGATTTCATCGAAAAAATTTCTTTGAGCTATTCAATCAAGTTCACAAGCTTCAACCCAAATCAAAAGGCGAATATCTGGATCCTCCAAGACAACACTCCCATAATCATAATTATTATGCTCATCAAAATCTCCATCTCCTTCATCATTATAATCTTCATTTTCCTCATTTTCTTTAGACTTCATCTTCCTTATATTCTTCATCTTTATTTTCATCTTCATCGACCATTACATCTTTGTAGCCGCTTTCACTGATTCAATGACAACAATAAAAGTTGATTTGGCCTCCAATTACTTTGAACTTCTCAAAACATATTCAAGAATTTTTTTGAAAAACTTTTCGTTCCTGGAGGAAGTGTGTGTAACGCAAATGAATCTTTGTTGCGGTTCTTTTCTCGTTGAATCTAAAAGCTTACAAGTCGCATCCCGTAAGTATTTTCTTTTCATTTCTCGATTGTAGAAAGATTCGATTTTATTAGTTTTCCTTTGTTTTACAATTGAAAAATATATAAATAGTCACAATTTTGTATGAAGTTGTTTCAGTAAAACTGTAGAAAAATAAATAGAAAAAGTAAAATATAAATTAATAAGTGATTTTTAAAACAAATATCCTGTTATAAAAGAATAATAACAATAATGTAAAAATCGATGATAGTACCAGGAGGGCGCGAACATTGGCGCTGAGGCATCTGAGATCTGATGTTGCCCTGTCCGGGTATTTGAGCGCTGTGTCTTCGC
Organism: Girardia tigrina; assembly: GCA_001938485.1. Classification (NCBI taxonomy): domain Eukaryota; kingdom Metazoa; phylum Platyhelminthes; order Tricladida; family Dugesiidae; genus Girardia; species Girardia tigrina. The sequence goes on along the minus strand of MQRK01208107.1, from coordinate 23,734 downwards.
GAGGGATGTATTTCTCAAACTGGCGAGGGATAAAAATTCCGTTCTGGAGATCGAGGATAAGGTACAGGAACTCTGTCAGACTGTCCGTGTTGTCCTTTTTGATCAGTTCATTCAATAATTTGCAATCTCCGGATTTGCAAAGATTCATCTGTGTTCAATGATGGTTGACAGTGTATTACGATTGTCTCAAATAAGCAATCAATAACGAACCAGTTGATTTGCGTCTCCGTCAGGATTCTCTGACCCATTCATGACAAGTGCATTCCTGAGAGTTTCGAAAAACGACGTTTTCAGAATGATCGTTCTGATTTTGCCAAGGATCTTCACTTTCTCGGGACAAATATCTGACAATAGTGATGTGGTTTGAGACTCCTCCAAATGTTCCTAATTGTATTTTATTACAGTAAATAATTTCTACTTCAGTCCCTTTATAATCAAAAAAGGAAAAATATTTTTTTAAATATTTACACGTTCAAAAATATTTTAAGTATTATACGTACAGAAAAACGTTATTAAAATGGAGACAAACCTTTGATGAGCCAGAGGTGAACTTCATGTAGAATCGATCCCAGAGAGAGAACCATTTGATCAGACGAATGTATCTGTGCCGGATGGCAACAGGACAACGACCCTGGAATGCGTGAATGATACTTTTGAACAGCGTGAGGTCATTTGTGAAGCGCTCCATCTGTTCATTGTCATGCCAGAGGTCGCGAAATCGCGGTCGCAGATAAAGCCACAACTGACGATCTTCCATATACGTCCATGGAATTAGTTCTTCTACCACCTCACAATAACGCCTCTGACATGTTTCCACGCTTCGTTGGTCCATATGACGAGCGATTTCAGACCAGTTCTCCATTCCCATGCGCTTTATCAGAAGAAGCAATTGGAAATCCTCTTCTTGTGTGAAACTCCGATTCACGATTGTTACTTGTAACTGCATTGTCGATGAAAAGCACATTATATTTTATAATATTTAAAAATATTAGAGGCATATAGAAAAAAACGCAGGAACTTATGACTTTATCCTAATGTAACACAATAGTAAGTATACTATGCTTCTTAGATGGTTCGAAAGGGACATTATTGAAAATTTATGGATAAAATCTCTATAGGGAGGTTACACTGAATATATACATAACGTTTTTTAAAAGCAGAATGAGAATCTCACGAGGACCAAGACAAAATTGCTAGAAAAATTCGGGAAGGTCAATCAACCAGAGCCATTTTTGATGCTTTGATCCTGAATTACTGAGCATTTCTAACATTATGGGCATTTATTAAGAATATTAAAAAGCATTCGATTACAGTCAACACTATAAATTCACACTCTGTTTTACAATGTTATTTCACTGACAAAGAAAATCACAATGTTAAGATAGTAATTTGTTATAATTTTAGTCTCTGTAAAACTAGTTTTTGCTAGTTAAAAAAACAACTTGTTTAATTTAAAATAATAACGCCTCGTCTTAATAAACTGTTTTGTAATTAACGGATAACATCAAATAGTAGGTGGACATGAAATAGTAGGTGTAATGAAGTTTTCAAAAAATTTTCCACCTACTATTAAAATAGTAGGTGGAATCAAATAGTAGGTGTATCGTTTTTAAAGCAATTTATAAAAAAATATTAATTATTGTGAACGTTTTGTAAAAAAGTATTTGTCGGAATCCCAAAAAGAAACTGATCACAGTGATAGTGAAGAAATATTAACTGATGATGCTTTTATTATCTATGATGAATAAATTCTTAT
>MQRK01208103.1:15925-26229 GCA_001938485.1 Girardia tigrina | reverse complement strand
AAATTGTAATAACTATGTGTCAATATAAAATAATTTGTATCATTAAGACATAAATAAGTAACAAAATAAAATGTTTCGTTGACTGGTTTATCTAATAGCCATTTATTTATAAAAAAATTCTTTAAAAATTACGTGACATATTTTATTCAAATTGAAATGATACTTAGTGTTTTTGCCAAAAAAATTGGCAGGGAAAAAACTCCATCCAAAACATCCGCTTGTGCAAAGCATACGCGGTATAGTCCTCCGCCCGGGAGACATTTTGAAAATTTCATTTTGGCCCGCGCTTTAAAGTATTTGCCCACCCCTGATGAAAACCGTCAGCACTACTTCAGTGCCTTCATCAGTGACGCCAGTATTGACTGTCATGAAATAATTAAATTGAAATTCCCGGAAACACTTTTGACTCAAATTCGTTGTCACAGAAATATGACAATTTCAACGAAAATTCGACGGTAAACAAAGGGACTTTGTGTTATTACAATACGGTCCATAACAAAAAGCCCGCAAATACAAGACATTAGATGATGGGTCCCCTTCTATATTGGAAACGAGACGGCACCCCTAACTTATGCATCGCAGAGGTACCAGTTAAGTGATGCATCACTTCACTAACAATCTCGAGTAACAGTGCTCAGTTTCTGACAAAGAACAACAAAAATTGCTGAGTGTGATGTTAAAAATAAATTTATTATCTTTGCTGTCTTGCGTATTTTTATTTAACACTGATACAGCGATAAGTGAACACATCGGTAGCACGACGACCAACATGCGGTCGAGTTACTCAGGACCCATCGACATGATGATGAACGTTGATCCGACGGGGCAAGATGGCGGCCAGGAATTCATATTGCGAACGCCATCATATACGGGTGATGACACATTTTCTCTAAGAGCCTCTTGTTCCTTTGTGTTACAAGAAACAGCGTTACCGACCGGGCGAGTGCATCTCAATTTGCTCATCTCACACAACGGCCGACCCACATAGGACTCCACAAACGATCATGATATTGTTGCAATGTGGTAACAATTTAATGTCATCACCCACCACAGGTGGTATGCTGGATTTAAAAATAGGCACGATTTACTACTAGTAAAGAAAACCGTAGGAAACGAAGACAGATTTGATCATAAAACTACAGATAAGTAGAGAAAAAATGAACTACCTAAATTAACTACCTAGAACAAATTTACAATGCTGATGAAACAGGATTATTTTTTGAACTTTTACCAGAAAGAACATTAACTACTAGTGATATTGATTTATTTCAATCCTTGAACAAAATTAAGAAAATTAATCATATTGAAAAAGAAAATGCTTCCAAACAAAATTGGATGATCATGGCTTTGTATTTAAATAAAGTTTAGTAAAAATAGTGTTTCATTATTTTTCCAAGTGATTTAATGGCATTTTTAAAATTATGACATAATTTTCGTAATTGAGTTATTTGAATCTTTTACAAATCCTCAAGGATCCAAATAAAGCAGCGGCTACTGTAATTATATTTAAAATAATATTATTAACTTACTAGAGTTGCTTTTATTAGTTTTTAAGAAGTGTCTGTATATTGGTAATTTTTTTATTTTTGTTAATTTTACTCATGTTAAGTTTATCATTATAATTTATCATTATAATTTATCATTATAATACAAAATGCAACTGAATGAGTTACTTTATGTCAATATCAGAATCGGATGAGATTAATTAATCTATTTCATTGTCCGATAGTTCCAAATCGCTCAAATCTGGTTCGGATACAGTATCAGATTTGATCTCATGGACCAAATGAAATATAAATAATATTATCTGTCTTCGATAAATAAATTTTTAATTCTGATTTCAGTGTCTCGAGATTATTCAGATTTTTCAAAAAATCCTATTCAATATTTTTCTTTGAGTCTGTAAATTTTCTATGGCTTTTCTTAAGGTTTTGGACCATATTCGGGTTTTGAACCATATTTGTATTTGTTTAAGGAAATCATTGATATATTTTGAATAATCTGGCTCTTGGTTCATCGTAATAATTTTCTGATATACATTTTTGCTTCCAAACGTTCACACAGTCGCCAACGTTTTCTCCGAGCTTATATATATATATATATATATATATATATATATATATATATTCAGATCATGTCGGAGATCCTTTATGGACCATTCGATAATAAGGACAAAATGACAAAAGGATTTGACAAATTGTTACAGTTGATTTATGATTTAAGAAGAATTCAATTAAATCTTTAAAGAATCTTTAAATCTAAAATAATTCTTGTTTTGTTAAGAATGTTTTGCTTATATTTCTCAATTGAAATATTGTCTTTATAGATTAAATAAATATTATATAAATTGTATCCTGACAAGCTACAGTCCTCAATTATATCAATATTGCAGAGAGTAACTTTTGGTTTGTTGTTATAGTAAAAATCTCTCCGACTCATTTTCTTGTTTTCCTAGTGTAATTTAATTATTAACGTCTTCTTTTTACTGAATGATTAGTTAATTAATTCATTACAGCTTGATTAACTACAAAAATGCGGAATTTAGGAGAAAAGGTATTGTATAAGATATTGGGACTTGTCTTTTTCCCCTATCGGTGAAAAAAGACTGATTAATTTAAAAAAACAAATATACGGGAAAACTGTTTTTAAAAAACAAATATATGGGAAATAAACTGTTTAAAAAAATATAGGGAAAAATGACAAAAATTTTAACTTAAAAAATAAATTTCAACATTTTTTATAAAAAATAAATTTTAAAAAAATAAACCACCATACGCCCGTTAATTAACAACACTGCCGAAACAATTCAATTTTTGAGAAGAAACGGTTTGTTAAAAAGTATATTATATGCAAAATGTGAAAATTTACTAAACGAAGTAAAATATAAAAGAAATATAATTGGTATAGCCTTTAGATGTAATAAATCATTTTGTATAAACAAATTTGTGAGGAATGTTTTGAATTGTGTATTGATATTGTGCATGTAGAATGTTGATTCGGATTGTGCCTCTCCTACACAGATGGATGATTGATATTTTCTGTGATTCTTACTAATTAAAAATAATTTAATTTAATTGTAAAGTAAAAAGATTTAAAATAATTTTTGAATTTATTATTTATTTTTTAATGTAATTTAAAATTTTAATATATTAATTTAATATGTTCTTTTTTTAAAAATGTTTAGATTTAATTTCAACCAATTAGATTCTTTATAATTAATAATTTTTATTAACAGATTGTCATTTATTGAAAATAATTAGTTTGAACTCAGAAAAATATTGATCAAGAGAGATGTCAAATAGTGAATGCGCTTGTAATATTAATAAATGTTGTAAACCTCATATTGATGTTGTTTGTTTTGGTGTTAACACAACTTCTAACGGAACACGATCAATGGTCTTATCCACCTCTGTCGCCGAGCACCCGATGGTGATGCGACTTCATCCACCGCCACCATCTTTTCACCGGTTGCTCAGGCTCTATGTCATGCCTTCTCGGCACATTCCTCGGTCAAAGTCGTGGGCAGCACGCTTTACTGCCTTCCATGTCGATCAGAACACCGGTCGTCAGGCAAACATAACATGCGAACCCAGTAAATCACCAACCCCCATATTGGAGACGATCGGAGCCAGCGTCCATTGCGTCGTGGTCACGGGGCTGCGGATCAGCGAGAGAGTAATCTGGAGTCGAGAAGTCTCCACACAATTAAGTTGTATGACACGCGTCCCACAGGACGGACTGCCGGTACCACAATGATATTTTGACTTACACGTGAAATATAATTTGATACAAATTTTCTTTATGGTAGTAAACGATTAATATTAAAATTTGAACATTTAATTCAAGTTAGTTTATTTCGAGTATGACTTCTTATCAATAAACTATATAAAATAAGTAAATAAAATAATAATATGCCTTAATTTGTTTATGAAAAGAGCAAATAAACCGGAAAACAATCTGGAGTTATTTTTCTGAGAAACAAAATCATCAAGTTTTAATGAATTCGAAACTTCTGTGAGAAGTGTTAGAAGTTGCTTCATCAAGTAAATGAGAGCTAGTTTAACAGAAGAAATTTAAAAAACTGTTTTACCAACTTTGCATCCAGTGGAGCAAATACAAACGCTCTAAACACATCTAACAAAACAAAAAATACAAAAGCAAATTAATAAACAAAATCATATAAAACCCAATTCTGCACTTGCATACAGAGGAGCAAATGATTATGCAGTATCAATATAAATTAATAAATATATAACTGATTACGGCGGTAGGAAATTAAGCAACAACGAGAAAATTATTTGGAAACCCACAAATAATTAAAAGCATTTTATTTATTAGAAAACCGAAAAAAATCAATATGAATGTTTACAAAAATTTAAATAGCTTGCTTTATACTTCTACTTGTGTTTTATTTTTAACTGACAAAATGGATGGAAAGGATATACACGAAAAAAATTAGATTTTTCGTCAATGAACCTTACCGAAAATTTATTAATGCTTTAGAATCTTTTAAGAAACACGAGATGACAATTTACCATAAAAAAAGCCATATTAGCAGAAATTAATATTGAATCAATTGTTTCAGAGATAACGGATAGCATAGATATACAGATAGATTATCAGAAAAAAAGTCATTAAAAAAAGGGAGAAAGGGATACCTATAATAGAATCCATAAATTTGATTAGCAAGGTAGCAATAATGATCAGGGACGTATAAATTTAATGACGCCATTCGAAAATGATGATAACTTTCGACGTTTGTTAAAATTTTGAGCAAATGGGGGATATAAAATTTTAAAAAATTATTTGATACTATAAAAAATAATTATAATAGCCCCGAAATACAAAAATGAATTAATAAATTCGTTTGGTTATCATATACAAAGGAAAATTAATGAAGGAGCCCAAGAATACCAATTTTTCAGAATTAGCGGATGATTCAACGTACATTTCACAGATTGAACAACTTGTTTTTGTACAGGATATGTAAATTATAATATAAATAATATTCTAATTATAAGAGAGGATTTTTATCAATTACTCCAGTATACACATTTATTGAATTTGGTCTGGCATTGTAAAATTTAAGAGGACAATGATATGATGGAGCGTCTGCGACGAAGGGTGAATTTTGAGGAGTGCAAACCGTTATCCGAAATACGTGTTCAGAAACCCTATACACACATTATATATCTCATTGTTTAAATCTGCGCCTAACAAATTCTGCTGAAATTCAAGAAAAAGTCCAAAGCGCACTAAAATATTAAAAAATAAAAGAATAAGCCCTTTCAATAAAAAGCAAACGAATTAACAAAATCTGCAAAACCAGATAGTGTGAAAAGCATGAATTTATACTTCTCTTTACAGATATTTTTCCTTTCAACAACGGCGAAAAAATGATTGAAAGAGCAACGAATGCAGCACCGCAATTACAAGTTGATGCCAATTATATAACAATGATTGGGATAAATATGATAAATTCTTAAAATACATTTCGATTCGGAAAAATTCGTTTTTCGAAGTTAAAAGTTGAATTAATCGTTATTTTGGGGTTCATTTGGATTGGTTTTTAGATGTCTTATTCCTTTAACTTTCACAATATTTCACGATGTTGTGTTAAAAAAAATTATATAAAATTAAAATTTCAATGTGACAAATTATATATATATATATATATACGGCGAGGTGGAGAATTAAGACTTGAAATTTGTACAGACAACAATTGGAATGCCGAAACATTGCTTCCCATACTTCAAAAGCACATTGAAGTAGGTACAATAATATGTTCAGACCTATGGGCTGGATATCGAAGGTTGACATTACTTGGGACACTTTACTGTAAATCATTCAAAAGAGTTTATTCACAGTTCAACTGGGGTCAATACACAAACTATTGAATGTATGTTGAGTAAGCTGAAGCGCTTCTTATGTTCTGGAACAATGAGTGACAATCTTCAGTCACATTTGGATGATTTCCTTTGGCGAAGATATATTAGGATGAAGGGACGTAATGACTATGATTTTTTATATCATGTATTAAAGATATTTACGATCCAAATATATATAATTAGTGTTATTTATTGTTATTGTCTTCAAAACATTTTTACTTGAGTAAAGTATTTCATATTAAAAACATTCTGAATTGATTTAGAAATTTTCGTAAATTATTATTATGGTAAATTTTTAATAATAATAAGTTTATTCCTTTAATAAGGTAATACAATAAGAAAATAAATATTTGTGATGAATATTTTAAATTGTTTAAATCTAAAATATATTGATGCTATATGTTGACTGAAGTATGCGGAACTTAAAATGGTGATTCTCCCACCAAGATGGAAATCGGTATGTTTTTTAAATTTGAAGTCATTGACTATTCGAACATAAGAATATAATAATTTGACAAGTTTATATTTTTTAAATTAAAAATTTAAATTAAGTTTAATATTTTTAAGAAAATAATAACTATAACTTTTTAAATAACTAAAATCAAAGTAATGTTTAAAACTAAATAAGAAAGTAATTTTATTATTCTAGTCAATAAAATTTATATTAAATATTTTAAATAAAATATTATCCTTCAAGTTAGCCATCGTTCTTGATTCATAATCATATCTATATAATTTTAAGACTTTGAATAGAACAACTTCTTATAAATTCAGAAAACAAAATTCGTTTAATATTTTGCAGAGCTCTAGAAATTCATCCAGATTCGGATTTCTGGGTTTTTAGCCTTTATAGAATGTGTTCGCCGGCGTCGATATTATTATTGGGCGTCCAGGAATGATGCCAAGATTATTAAAACAAATTGATTTTAATTAAAAATAGATTTTGTAGAAATTACAAATTATATAGTTATATATATATATTATATATATATAACGATATAATTTGTATATTATACAAAATCTATTTTTAGCAAAATTATTAGTGAATAAGTGATAAAATTCATCATTTATCAAATTAAATAGTATTTTATTGATAATTTCATAAAATTTTTCACGAAAATCCATGTAGAAATATTATTTTTCTCAGCCCGGAAAGGTTTTTTGCGAGATTTTCGGTATTCATAACGTAAGTAACTTATATTTTTCATAAAAATACACCTCCAAATGCATGCTGCTGATTGTCACAAGAGATTTGAATTTCGGATCGATAAAATTACAAAATATCGAATGAACGGCGCATTTCGGTTCCAAATCTTGTTTGTAGAGCGAAGACAATTGAACGAGTTTTATCATGAATTATTTTCCGAATTTTATTTGGATTCCAAAAAAACCAAATCAGTATCAAAACTCTCAAAATCGAAAAAAATATTTTATTTGTCAATAACACGCTTCCAATAGTATTTTGCTTATTCAAACTAAAAAATTCAATAACATCAAGTAAAAAAAAATCACATTTTCAAGAAAACCAACAAAAACTCTTACAAATATATATATATATATATATATATACAGTTCGACTCATAAGTCTTTGATATTTTTTACTATTTTATCCATAACTTACTCAAAATCTTATCGAATGTCATTAAACTTGGTAGAAATGTTAAAAATAATGGTATCTTTCTTTTAAAACATTAGGCCTAGCATTTCATTAATTTGTTTTAATAATCTAACGATTTATCATAAAAGTACGCCATATTCATAATTTTACTAGTTTTTATATTTTTGTTAACAATGACGTTTAAGACAGGAATTATTTTATTTATATTATTATTTTATTTTAAATTTATAATTAATGTTTTGTATAGTTTTTAAATGTTTAATCTTAGATATTGATTTTAGAAATGCATAGGATCAGTGACCAAATAAAAGATTTGATTGTGAAAAAAATGAAAGCCGGTTATAAGCAGATTGAGGTTGCTGAAAATCTGAGGCTAGGACAATCAACAGTCCATTATATCTGGAAAAAGTACCTAAAATTTGGAAGCACTACTGTGGGTAAAAGGACTGGTAGACCTATAAAAGCAACCTTGCGAGAAAGAAGAAATCTTTGTCGTACCTCCAAAAGAAACCCGTTTCTTTCAGCCGCCGAGGTGTATAGACTCACAAATGGCCCAACAGAGTTATCCAAGGCTACAGTTAAAAGATATTTAAGTAGAGGAGGTCTTTGTGGACGTATTGCGGCAAAAAAACCATTTATTAACAAAATTAATATGAAAAAGAGTGGCTTGGGCCAAGGCATATTCAGCGTTGGACATTAGTACATGGAAGAAGATGATTTATTCAGATGAGACAATTATTGAAATGTTCAGTTCAATATGTCAGAAGACCCAAAGATTCAAGGTTTTGTAACCACTACGTTTGCAAGACGGTTAAACATCTATTATACATAATGGTATGGGGTGCCAATAAAGGTGATGGTGCTAAAGTCATTGTAAAGTACCCTAAAAGAATGGAATCTTTGGGATATCAAGCTGTTCTAAAAGAAGGCTTGTTAAAGATTTACGATACTACATCTGTATTCATTCAAGATGGTGCGACATGTCATACGTCGAAGTCTACATCAAAATACCTTGAAAAAGAAAACGTATGTGTTATGTCAGATTGGCCCCCACAGTCGCCGGATTTGAATATTATAGAGAATATCTGGTCTACCATTAAAAGAAATGTTGGCAGACGTAATCCTCAATCAACTAATGATTTATGGACTTATATACAGGAAGAATGGTAGAATATTTCAACCTCAGATATAGGACATTTGTATGATTCCATTCCAAGACGATTGAAAGCCGTTCTTCTCGCCAAAGGTTCGCAAATTAAATACTAGTGTATACATTTATGTCGTAGTAAAAAATATCTATAGTTATTTTTAGTATTGTGTTCTTATTTCTTTAAGAAAAGCAGATAATCTGTAATTTTATAAACATTGAAAATTTTAACTTTATGTAATTCTCATTTTTATTGTTGCGTAATTAAAACTGTAAAGTTCTGATTATCCAAAGAGAATGTTTGTCATTTATTATTCTCGTGTTAGCCGTAGTGTGTGTTTGGTGAGTTCGGAACGCTACTTACTGATGTACATGTATGCGTAATGTTGATCCCTTTATGTCTTGTATGAACTGTATTTTGAATTAATTTTTTTTAACCATAAAGATTTATTATTTAGTGAAAAAACTTGATTATATAAATGTTAACGCTTCTAACAGTTGGAGGAATTTATCTAAAAAAAAATTCCATACAGAGTCGAGAATTATTGGAGAGAATAATAATTAGTACGCCGAATATTTTGTCTGAATCAAGTCAAGAAATGTTTTATAAATCAGCAAATACGAACATAAAAATACATATAATGCAGACAAGAAATCTCTATGTGATAAATGCCCTTCAAACTTTACATTAGAGAACAAAAGCAAGCGTTATAGTTCTAATTTGTTGTAATAGAAAAGTGAGAAACTTTCACCTCATACTAAATAGATCTAAGAATACTCATCGGATGAAAATTCCACACAAACTTCTTTCATTAATTCAAACATTCAATTTTTTTTAACTGTTATTCATGTTCGTGTTTTATATTTTTTCAAGCAATTCCGATTCTGTATCATATTTAAATACACGGATTATATTTCTGTCGTTACCTGTCTCAGTCGAAATTTAAAAAAGAAGAAAAGAATTCAATATATATCATACAATATTATAATAAAAAAATCAATAGAAAAATAGATCCAGAATAAAAATAATAATTAATTACCGTGGACGAATAAATAACAAAGAAAGAAATTGTCTATTAATAAATTGTTGGATCATATCAATTGTTCCACAAGCCTTACCTGAAATTATTATTTTATTCATTCGAAAATATTGTTCCCACATTGTCATTCTTTTACCAAGAAGCGATCAGTAAGCGATCATAGTCAAACAGATCAAACGAATATAATATTAAAGAAGAATTGTGAATAACGAATACAAAAATTAAGAAACGCAAGTCGAAATTTATATCGAAAATCGTCGAGATTTATTATTGAACATTACGATTGTGAGTTATTTTTACTTAATTAGAAGTTTTTTTATCATTAACACTAGTGGTTGATTCATTTGTAATAATCGTTTTTTTGTTGAAATTAAACAAAATTTATCTAGCAATACTTTGTCTGTTGCCCTGTGCTGACTTAATTTAATACGATAAAAGAATAAAGTATTCGAACCTCACTTGATAAAGAGTCGAATACTTCATTTTTTTATAAAAACAAAATGATGAAATGCAAGGCCTAATGTTTAAAAAGAAAGATACCATTATTTTTAACATTTCTACCAAGTTTAATGACATTCGATAAGATTTTGAGTAAGTTATGGATAAAATAG
>MQRK01208103.1:4344-15189 GCA_001938485.1 Girardia tigrina | reverse complement strand
TTTTTTTGTTGAAATTAAACAAAATTTATCTAGCAATACTTTGTCTGTTGCCCTGTGCTGACTTAATTTAATACGATAAAAGAATAAAGTATTCGAACCTCACTTGATAAAGAGTCGAATACTTCATTTTTTTATAAAAACAAAATGATGAAATGCAAGGCCTAATGTTTAAAAAGAAAGATACCATTATTTTTAACATTTCTACCAAGTTTAATGACATTCGATAAGATTTTGAGTAAGTTATGGATAAAATAGTAAAAAATATCAAAGACTTATGAGTCGAACTGTATATATATATATATTGATAAAAATAATAAATTTTTAATTAAAATTTTTTTTACAAATTTTTATCCGGAACACCAGCCTTTTATCACAAAATATTTTAAACCATAATAAACTGTATTAATTTAAAACAAATACAAGATTGTCTGGTATATGTGGTTTTGAACTGTTGGTGATGAGAATAGCCACTAAAAATAAGACGACATTTGGGGGTTTAAATTGAAGACATAATTTAAAAGTTGGTTCAAGGTCAAATCACTCTCATAGATTTTACAAAATGTCAGTGTAATAAACTTCTGTTTTATTACATTTATAACTAATTAATTTTTATTTGATATCACTTTACCTTTTGAAACGTATCATACGATTGACATCGATGTACAGTGAAGTTATTTATTTTATCATTTTTCACTTATACATCTTGCTTAAAAACTCATTATTAAAAATATTCCATAGCGATATTGTTCGATTCACATTCAGGGGGGGCCATATCGAAGTTAACCACAAAAATGGTATTTCGAAAAATTCGTGAAACCGACATTGAGGGAAAGTGACAGTCGGCACAGAGTGCATTCATCCAGTAAGGTCTCGGACAATTCAGTTTTTAATGGCAGAGATGTTCCTATCGGGTTTGACAGCTTTAGTGATTTGGTGTTCAAAGCATAAAGTCAATGGAAAACCTTGAAAAATGTATTTGCAGTTATTTTTCATGATTTTGATGGTCAGTTTGGATTTTATGAAGTTTTATTTAAAATTTTTGCATCAACTTAAAAAACAAGGTCACTTGGATTTTGTGCTTTGAAATCAACCTTTTATTAATTAAAATGAAATTTTTTGCCAATTGAACTTTTATGTGTGTGATGCAATGTTAGAGATTTTGTTTTATTAAATCAAGTTGTTTATGAAGATTTGGCGAAATTTTAATATTTTGAAAGTTATTCTTGTTATCGATTTGTTTTAATCGATCAATTTAATAATTAAATTGGCACGAAATTTATTTGAAATTGTAAATGCGAGTCGGAGCTTCCCCCGGTGAGATTATGAATTTAAGCCCCTCGCGTCCCGCAGATCATCCCCCATTACCAACACGTCGCAGCCACCACGCTACGCCCGTTCTCGCACCACCAGATATTTTAGATCGCTATGGAATAAAAAATTTGAAAATAAATCAATGATGAAATCAAATTCATAAATTTATTTTTAATTAATTTCGCTTACTCTGACGATCTCTGTGAATATTTTGTAATGTACGATTTTTTTTTATTTGCTGCATCGATTTTATCTTATATTTCGTCACTCCTCGTCGGATCAAATTAACTATATACAGTCATTTTGTGTCTGTCAAACTAAATACGAGAAGAATTGATTATGTTTCCATTATCATAATCTGAATCCAACGTTCATCCTATTAATTCTGCCGAATTTATTATTGATCAAGTTTGCGAATTGAATGGTTCATTTGATAATCGAGACCTTTTAGCTACAATATATTTGTTATTGTTACTTAATTTATTCAAGATTTCCGAATTTGATAGTTGATTTTGTGTGATATCATTTACGTTACTTAATAAAGTTAATACTTCATACCTCATCTTGTCATTATTATTATTATTTAAGCTTAGATAATAAAACAGGTTGACACGCATTAGTATTATTCTTTTTCATAGATTTTTTCCGTCAACCCGTTTTATTACATTAAGAAATAAGTATAATAGATGGTAAATGATAGCTTTATAATTCATTGAAACCTCGAAAAGCCACCAAATTATGGTGATTCAGTGAGGTTTCGTTACTCCGTCACCCTCGTTTAACCGCCATTTTTTCTGGAATCAAGTGTGGCAACTTAATGAGGAGAGACTGTATTCGAAATTTTCCTTCATTTTTTGTTCAGTTTTCATAATAAAAATCAAAATTTCCTAATCGAATATTTAAGAATTTCTTTATCTATCATCAAGTTGGTTTCAATCATCTCAAATAATCGGCAGATAAAACTCAGTCAAAAATACCTTTAAAATACATTCTTTCGATCTCAGCGCTTCCAGTTCCACTAAAATATTATTCATATTGACATTGGATTGATCAATTAACAATCAATCGATTTTTATCTTCTCCAAAGAACAATCAAATTAAATTCCTTTATAATTTTGACAACATTTAAACAAAATTAATTATTTTTACAACAAAGAAAAATGGATACCCCGTTAAAACATCGAATAAAAAATGTCGACAAGAAACAGTAAAAAAATATTGAAAAAAAATCATTGAATAAAAACTTCGAAATTAAAAACGTGAAAGTAAAAGCAAAAAATAAAAATGGCTAAAGTAAAAAATCAAAAATGAAAAGTTTTTTCATTAAAAATAAAATAAACCTGGCAATTCTAAAATACAGAATTCGGCCGAATGAAATACCGATATTATTACAAAATTATTTTTATGAATAAAATGAGATGTTTTATTTAAAATTGAGATTTGTCCATTTAAATTGAGATTTTTTATTTTAAAATGAGATTGTTTACATTTAAAATTCAGAATGTTTCATTTTCATTATTTTTATAATTTTAAGGTATCATTTAGTGTCGATGTTATCGTTTTTTCTATTTTGGTACATTCTATTTATTTTACAGCAAATCGATACATATATAGCTATTAAGTTTATTCTTCATTTCTGTGTTTCTCATATCATCAAATTTTAATGTGTATTTTATTTTATTATCGTTTATTAGCCATATAATTATCTTTGCATAACATTTATTTTGTTATTTTTAATTCCTCTACTTCTATTTTAGTTAATATTTGAACTATTTTTTTCTAATTTTGAAAGATATTTTTTAATTTTATATTTTTTTAATGAAAAATTAAATAATAATGGTAATATAAACTGAATTTTAATTATCCGTTTATAATATTGCTTAAGTATTAAGTACTATCTATTCTTTATACTATCTATTATTATAGTACTTTATCTATTCTATAAAATATAAATACTGTAAAGTTATAAAAATAATTTCAGAATAAAAAATTCCTAATTTACATAAAGTTTCAATTCTAAATAAAAAATACAAATCGAAAATCTTCAATTTAAATCAAAAATCTCTAGTATTAATCAAGATAAAAAATAAAAAAATCTCAATTTAAAATGAAAAATAACATAATACAATACAAATGTTACATACAACGACATACATAACATTTCAAATATTCATCTAAACAACTTATTTTAAATTTTTTGTATTTTAGAATAATAAATTTTGTAAGAAGTTATTTCGGTCTAAGGGATTCGGTCATTTGGGAATTCGGTCTTATAGGATTCGGTCATTTGACCGGATCTAGTGGCGTAGAGTAGGGGGCGGCATTTGTGAATTGGAGAAAAATTATGCATAAAATAAAACGAAGAAAAATCTGACCAGAAATGCTGGATATAACAGAATGTTAAAATGAACTAATTTAATGAAAACTACCAATGGGCTGGAAGATTTGTCTCTTACCAGTTATGTACAAATTCTTTACCGTTACATGACAATGTTTTGATTTTTGTATTTCAGTTAAATACTTCCGGTTATTAGATTTTATTTGATTGCATTTTCTTACTTTGTATGTCTGTGAATTTGTGTTTAATTTCAAAAGCATGTATAAAGTATGTGGTTATAATTTTGATTAAGCTAAAACATTTTAATCGTTAAAAAACAATTAATTGATTAATTAATCGTTAATATGCGCTGTCAGAGTATTGTAATTGTTGTTCAGCACAACTTGTACCCAATAATTTATAAAAAAAGTACATAAGAAAAAAATACGTAAGCAATACTTACCGTAAAACAAAATCGTCATTTTTTTTAATTTTAAATTTTTGATATTTTATTAAATAATTACTTTTTTAGCAAATAAATTTGACTTTTTTATGAAGCTGAAAAAAATTGAAAATTTAAAAAATCGATTTTGTTAAAAAAAATTGGATATTGCATTGTATTTATTCTTATTTAATGCGGTAAAACCAATTTGTCGTTTAAAAGGACTGTTTTTTTTTGCTAATGCGAAATTTTTGTTGTGGTCTCTAAATTGCCAAGAAAACGTCAAATTATTTAGGTAAAAAATTATTATTTACTAAATAATAAAAAAACAGAATTTAAAAAAACAAACGATTTTGTTTTACCTCATTAAAAACGAAAAAATAGATAAACAATATTCAAAATTCTTTTAATACGATTAAAATCATTATCGTAAGTCATTATGCATCGTAAAATTATTATTTTATAATTTTTAATTTTTTATCAAATAATTATTTTTGTAGCTAACTAACTTGACTTTTTTTTGTGAAATTAAAGGCCACAACAGTAATGAAGAGAGTCATACAGAGCGGGGCGTCATTCCGTAAGAAGAAAAAAGCTGTGGAAGAGGTGTCAAAAAAGAATGAAGGGGCACTGTTGAAATTCATCCAAAGGACCTCATCGCCTACGAACAAAGTAATGGATACGGAGGACGATAATCCAATAGAGACTGGAGATAAATTTGATATAGCTAATGCTACAATTGAAGTCGAAACTGCTACTGTGGATGCAGAAGTTTGTGAGAGGGAAATTGAAGCACAAGAAATGCAACAAATAATGATTCTGAAAACAGACTTTGTAAGTGATTTTACGATTAAGTGAAAATTACGATTGCCAACTTGGTAAAATAGAAGACGAGGTGGAGAAAGAGGAATTCTTAGCCGAAAGAAGAAGACTGCAGTATTTTATCCGAGCTTCAGGAAATAAAAGAATCGACGGACCTTTATAATTTTTGAGCTTCCTATAGAGATATCCGTCCCTAATATTGTGATTTTGCTGCACATCTTTCTTACCCGGGCTATTAGCGTTGCCCGCTGCGAACGCTCGTTTTCCAAATTAAAGCTCATTAAGAACTATCTCCGATCTGCAATGTGCCAATCAAGGTTTACAGATTTGGCAGTTCTCTCCATTGAGTAAATAAAAGAACTAAAAAAAATCTACGATAAAAAATAATATCTATGTCAAAAAATCAAAACAATTGGTAAATAAAAAATTCCTATGTGGTTTTTATCTTTCATCAGTATTAGTATTTTAAAAAACAACATTACTCGATTTTGTTATTTATATTTAGTAATAATCAAACAATTCGAAGTGTCACTTAACAATTTCAAGAAATTGATAAGTTACATCTGTCCCAGTATTTGGAAAAGCATCACTTGTTTTTCTAAAAAATGGAGAAAAAGATTTTCCGGAAATTTTCGACTATTTCAATAATGAGTGGCTATTATTGAATAACACTTGATATGAATGATAATAACGTTTCACTTCGAGTACCAACAATGCTTTGGAGAGTTTTAACTGAAGAGGGAACTTTATGTGAACGATTGCCTCTCTCTCGTTTGCTCGTCGTTGTTTTTGAGATGGTTGCCAAATGGTAGAAAGCTTATGATCGAGATATGAAGACATTTGTGTCATCTACTATCCCATTAAGTGTTTGAACCAGTGCTTATCAATGGGCAAAGACCGACAAAGTTTTGCTGTCGGAAGATCTTGATACAACAGAATATTTCGTTCCCTCTGGAAATATAAACCAACTTGCAAAAAGTGTTATTGACGAAAGTACTTTACTGCGTTAGAATACCTTCGAGCAATTTAAAAAACGTGCTTATAATATTTGGAAAATCACATTTCTTTAAGAAAAATCTTGGCAAGAAGGAGTATGCGACTGCCCAGCATTTTTCAAAAATTATACCTGCAAGCATATTGTTGGTATTTAAATTAGAACCAGTCTTTGTAAACCACCTGCTGCTGCTAAAAATGTACCGATTGGAGAAAATTGAAGCGTGGTAGACTAGCCAATGCTAAGAAACCTTTATTTTTTCAATAAAGGATAACAAATAATCTTTATTTTGATTCATGAACTTCATATTTTTTATTTAAATTGTTGTATTTTGTATTTAGAATTAAGTATTTTTTATTTATCTATTCTATTTTTTACTTAGTACAAATAAATTTTTTACTTAGAAATTTATTGAATAAAATACTTAGCTTTTTAATAAAAAAATATATAGCGTTTTAATAATTATACATAGCGCTAAACTTTTTCTGTTAACATAATGACAATCTTTGAAATCATTTATCACCTGATTGCTTGATTTATATTGATATAAATAATAATAGATAGTTAATTAAATTAAAAAAAAGAAAACTAAGAAAATTAATAAAAATAACGAATTGAAATTCCAAACTGAATTTAATTTAGTTTGAATTTTTATTATGTCCTTTATTGTTTGCTAACACCATTTAGCCATTGTGTGCGATTTTACAGAGTCACGTGACACTTTGTTTAATTGTATTTTGCTACCATCGTTATGTGGGCGATTTCTTTCACCGTGTGATGTGTGAAGAGGGAAAAGAAAAAATCTCCAAATCTGATTGGCTGATTAATGTTTGGGAAGATCGAATTGAACAGATTTTTAGCAATTAGTAGCGTGGATGCCGAGGCTATGGTGAAAGCACCAAATCTCGAAACACTGGCCCGACTGGCTTTTATTCACGTGAAGGAGGACGTGGACACGCGGAATGGACGGCAGCCGTCACATGGCCGATAAATCGATCTCAATTACCATTATAACCGGATTCAGGGGGACCGATATGCTACTGCTACCGCGGAAACGGGCATTTTACACGTGAATGCGCGACAAGGAGGCGGCGCTTTCAAAAGGCAACTGATCGAACCGAGAGTCACGGCAACTAAACAGATGTTTCAACTGCGGACAGGGCGGTCACATTGTAAGGAAGTGCCGCAGAGCAAAACTGACCTGGCGGGAAACCAATAACTGATCCCCATTATTGAGCGAGCTGCAATGACTTGCAACTTTCATTCGTTTCGGTGAACGTGTGCGGGAAAACTGTGAGCACGATGATCGACATGGGATATTTGACATCAGTCGTCGCGAAGGCATTAATCCCGTCGGTGAAGTTAGTCCGAGTTGAGGAAGAAGTTCGAATGATTTATGGTTCGGCGGTGAGCGTACTGTTCAGAGCAACATTACAGATCTAGTGTGGTGGCAAGTGGATCGAATATCGTGTTATAGTGGTGCCAGAAGTCGTCGGGTCTAGGACTGGGGTATTCCTCGGTATAGACGTAATCAGCCAACTCGGGGGCGTGTGGGTACCCGGCGGAGGCGGCGCACCGACGTTTGGGCGGATCGAGCAGCAGGTAGCGGTGGGTAAAGCGAATCATTCAGCATGCACGAGGATCGACGATGCCGATTTCTCGGTTGAATTCGACGGGCGCTCATGGAAATTGAAGAGCGGTGAGATATCACCTGAGTTTCAACTACACATCGGTCAAGCAACACGAAAAAGAAGTGAGCCAGGAGCTGGTCGAATGGAAAAAGAACGGGTGACTCATTCCTTTCAAAAGCGATCTTGTCGCTGATGGCGGTGGTTCAGACCGCAAAAGAGAAGGTGCGAATGGTTCTGGAATAACGTGCACTGAACGAGTTTGTTTCCAGTCACACGACAGAGTCTTGTGTGCGCTGCAAAAACTTGGCAAATGACGGAAGATCTGGACGTCTCTCGAGATCATTGACTGGTGGAGGGCATACCTCCAAATCAAGGTGGATCGGAGCCTGTGGCCTTGTCAATTGATCCACCAAGAGGGTCAGGCGTGGCGTCTAACGCGTCTAGGGTTCGAGCTAAAATCCCGCCGCGCCAAAAATCATGAGGTGCATGTTGTACCACGTGCTCAAGGCGGACCCTTATATTAATGAGACTGCGGATGCGTACTACGATGATATCATTATCGACAGTACCAAAGTATCCGTGCAGCACGTGAAGGAGGTACTCGACAGTTTCGGGCTGGAAATAAAACCACCTGTAAAATCTGGCGATGGCAAAGTACTCGGACTCGGAGTAAGCAAGATTGGCGGTGAACTTCAATGGCACAGAGACGGCCAGGTGCTGAAATTGCAGGAGCGACTGACGCAACGAAAATTGTTCTCATGGGTCGGACAGCTGGTTGGCCACTGATATTAGTGACCGAATATCAGACATTAACTCTTATTCTAATACCTTGGATTATGGAATTTGATATAACCCATCGATTATGTAAAATATATAATTTTTGATTTAACCACTTTGTCTTTATGATAAAGTCCATATTATAAAATGTGGGCTTCCCATCTCTTTCGAATGGTATTGAGCCACTAGGCTCTTTAGAGGGTCCACCAAAATTAAAGAGTGCTAACTGCCCCCCGATAGGCATCGTACGGGGTCGGATCGCTTCAGTCTCCGAGATCTCATTAGCTTCCCTGTTACAAATGATCAATCATGTACTGTGTTACCATGATTGATCAGCCCCTTAGCACAGCCACGAAAGTGGCACTTGAAATCTCCCCTCGCTGTTGAGTCAGTGATCCTAAAAGTCAAGTGCTTATCTTCGGGATTAATAGTTTGCTCCACCACCAATGAGATAGTCAAAGGTTCTGTCGCTAACGGAGGATTGGTAGTTGGTATATCTTGTAGTGTGTCCGATTCCGTTGTAATGCTTCCTTCATTTGTTTATATAATATTATTTGTTTGAACATCAAAAATATGATTTTTATTCTACTTGTAACAGATGAATTTTATTATTAATTTAATCAAAATAATTTGTAATGAAAATAAAATGAGTCGGAAAGAAATTTATTGGGAAGCACAAAAACAACAGTGATAACAGTAATTTTGTCAATGTCAATGATTATTTTTAATTGTGATAATCAATTTATTCTTTACGGAGTACTTCAGCTCTGAGGTGAACACAGGTGGAGTTGCCCTCGTCATCACTCAATAGGAGTACATCTTCAAAGATGCCTGATGTCACACTGTGTAAATAAATTGTAATGAGACTTCTCCCCCTCTCCACACTCGTTTGAGTTAGTCTTATTTCAAAAGGTTTTCTAAGCTGACTAAAAAAGATATCTTTCACGTGATTACTGGTGTTGTGAATTTGAAGTCTCTGTTCAGATGTTGTGCCGAGCCGAACATTTGTGAAACACAGCACATTCGAACATACAGTGAATCCAACTGGTGCCATTTGAGAGTGGCAACTATCCACTAACCTCTGGAAAAAGCGACTTGAAATACAATAGAATCAAAATCAGTACTCAACCTTACGGACACCCTCACCCGAGAAATCAATATGTTTTTCAAAAGACATTTCATTAGATGCAATAAAGAGCTTCACACTACACCGGCATTCGATCATTCCAGTTTGAAGCGGAATGAAAGAAACGGGAACTAATACTGACGCCAACGGTTTCAAAGAGCCTGATGTGAAACGGATATTAAAGGTGGTTGCAGGATTATACATCGGGACACTGGCAAGAGATAAAATACTGCTAGATTCTCGAGAACTAGAAGCAGATGGTGATGGTGATGGTGTATGTGTGACTCGTGCATTATTAAGAGCATTCGAGGACATGAGAAGTGGGCTGGAGATGATCCATTTGATAGCGAAATTGTTATTATTTCGAATGAGAATCGCAAGATCTGATTAAAAAATAATTAAATTAATTCTGAGAGAAGATATAATTTTTTCCAATGCAATCGTCTATTCCACTTTATCTTGTTACTTTCAGTTTTATCGCTTTTTATTAACTAATTTTTATATTGATCTTTTCAAAAAGTAAAACAGCACCAGAAATTTAAATGAAAATGATTTAATTTTTGTTGAGTAAGCTCCATTTTTTAACACTAAACATAGGTAGCTATGGAAGTAACCCAGACAGTCCAAAATAGCATTAATTGATGAAATTATAGTAAAAACCCATAAAATAGCGTTGAATAATTGATAAGAACTTTTTGACATTGCTAAAGTTTAAAAGAAATGAGTGTAAAAATTGTTATATATACATTTCTATAACACAAATTTTCCAACAAGAAAGATGCTGAGTTTGAAGTCCTGGTATTTAATTTTACGTTTCGTTGAGTGTGAATTTTTATTGATTTCATGAAAAACTTAAACTTAATCTCTTTTAGCTTTATTATAACTAGTTCTGTGAAAATGCTTCAATAAATACGCTTTCTTCAATATCAAAACCATTCGACCCTAGCAACTCTATATGTTACAGAATTGAATTATAACTACTTAGATTTTAATGACTGCGTAAAAAATGTCTGACCAAATGGAAATCTGAGAGAACAGTTTGTTCTCTCAACTGTACCAGGTTTGAGACTGGTGACACTCAGTGCCAATTTGGCCAATGCAAAACAATCACACACCAAAAAAATACATTTCGTTACCTTTTAAAGAACGGAACGATAGAGAAAACACATGGTTGGTTTGAGAGAATGGAAATGCATTTGGTGCATTTTGCTTAATTTTAAGAAAAAGTGAAATAAAATTATTTTAATCTAATAATTTATTTGATAAATTTTATTTATTTTTGGCAAGTTTCCACAGAGAGTATTATCTTAGTGCATTTTGTGACCTGGTAATGATATTATTATTATCTCGAAACGTGTCGTTTTATTTTTATCACATACACACATATATATATATATATATATATATATATATATATATATATAC
>MQRK01208101.1:10896-22441 GCA_001938485.1 Girardia tigrina | reverse complement strand
TATAGGATCTCTGACATCAAATATTGCTGCTTCACATGAAATTCTCACAAATCAAATCAGAAGAACCAACCGGACTAATTAATTTATAAATTATACAATACTTTTGATGTACAAAGACAACCTGACAATCAGAAAAACAGAGTCATCAATCCAAGTGAATAGTGACATTACTCTTTATTGCATGATTTCTTCTGCAATCAAAGAATTGTAATAAAATTGATTGTAATAAAATTGCATTTTTAGTGAGCTTCAATTCTTATTTCAGATTTTTCAGTAGTACAGACATGCTTATTCTCACAGAAAGTGAAGATTTCAAGGAGTCTGCCAACAAAATTAGAAACGTTTTATTTTTGTATTATAACAACGGTTCAGGTTCTGCTGTATTAGGCAGTCGAGCTTACTTCAACATAGTGTGTCCGATTAAAATCAGAATGGTGCAATTTCATATCTATTAAAAAATTATCGAAAGCTTATCTCTACTAATTTTAGTCCAGTACTGACAAATTAGAAGAGTTTGTAATCCACTACCGTCTATTCATATCAACCATTGAGTTGGATTATAGAAGCGAAGCTCTGAAAGTTATTCCTAGCATTTACTTCCGAAATGGGTGAAGTCTTTAATCAGTGAGTCAATATGCTTGATGATGCATCGAAAAGTGGAATACTACTATAAAACAGTAAACGAAGTATAATTAGCAATAAAGCAATTAAGTAATGAAAAATAATTAGTTACGCATGGAATGCTTGGAGAGATTATCGAATGAGATGACTCCCTAAGAAGATGTTGAGATGATCTGGAAAGGAAACCAAATAATTTTTGGTAATCAGTACGAGTAATAGCATTGTTTAAAGAGAAAGGTAGTCGGCTAGATACATGTATCTATCCAATGACTATTCTATTAGAAGCAATTGGGAAATTATTTGCAAGAATTCTTGTAAATCGTCTCACAACTACAATGAAAAATAAATTAGATCAATGGCAATTCTAATTCACACACAAGACGTACGATATCAGGAATGTGTCAAGTAATTTAGAAATACTAAGATGCACATTTTCCAAATTTGGATTTGAAATCAAAATAAGTAAAACAAAAGTTATGTACATGAAGGATTATTCTAAAATGAAAAGATCACAAAATTAGTGAAAGATTTATATTATCTCGGAAGCCTATTAATCAAATGTGGTAACTTTGGCCGAGATATTATTCATCGTATATGATGCAGGATGTTAGAACTGAATGATCTGCAACCAATAATCTAAAGTTATAATGTTCCGATAGTATTGAAAAGAAAGCTGATATACCGTTTACAAGCTTTACATAATAATTGTACGAGAATATAACATGATGAAATTCGATTATATATAAACCATAACACGAATCTATCAATCGACTAAACGAACCTAGAACCATATTGGCCAGAAGACGCATTTAATTCTAAGAATACCAAATTCTGAAGAGTTGAATGCGTAAAACTAACATTTTAGTGATAAATCTTAAAGTAGACCTGGAAAAAGTATGGCTATTTGGCTTTATAAGAGAGACAGAAGAATTCAAGAAAGGTTGTTTAAAACAGCTAGATCTAGAAACTTTTTATGGATTAATACACCTTAAATGTTTGATACTTGAAAGAATACACTAAATAGAGGAACAGAATAATGTATATTCGAAAATGTAGAAATCACGTGTTGCAATGATTGTTTGAATTGACCCAGGATGTTTTAAAGAGCACGGAGAACAAAATTATCTAAGATATATTAGACGAGTGCACTACCAAGAAGAGAAGGTGTTCATTCATATGCCCAACGAATGAACGTAGTCAGAACTACAAAGCGACTAGATTGTTAACGAGAAATTTAATAAGATCATAGAATGCTTATGTAGAATGACCAGCTATTAGATATCTGATCAATTAAATCCTTCTTAGTTATGGACATATCTGATAAAAGATCGATGGAATAATTTTTTTTGCTATCAAAATACAATAATTTTTCTGCCATAAATTCAAAAAAGTAAAATTTTCATTTTTTCCTTTGGCTCGCCTAAACTAAAATCATACTTTTTATATTGTTTTTTTAAAATTAATGCCGGAAAAAATTTTTATTCGATCAATTAATTCTAACACATTGTAATTAATGGGAAATATGTTTTATTTATTTATAATAAATTATAATATTATGTTGTTGTAAAAGCAATGTATAAAAAGTTGTATACATTAAGCTTTCGAATTACTCACAACATCTTACATACTTTAGGCGTATTTAACATTGAGGTAAATACAAAAAAATCAAAAGCCTGCATTTCTTTTTGCAACAACCTAATAATTGAATTTTGAAAATCTGTCAATGATTTTATAAATAAGTGTCACTACACTCTGAAAGATCCTGAAACGTCCGTGACATTTTAGGACGATCATAGCTAACTCTGATCTGATTCAAAAGTTTTAACAGAATACATTTTATAGTTGAGGTTGTCTGATACTGGCCTCTTTAAAGACTACATACAGTTAAGAGTTCAATCATTTTATGCTCCTTTTGATTTGACTTTGACTCTAAAAAATAAATAATAAGATGGTTGTTTTGATTATATCTTTAAAATACTACGTTTTGACTTTAGATTTCGGTTGATTAAGCTACTTTTAAATAAAAAAATGAAGAGATTCAAACTTGAACTTAACTAGAGTTTAAAAAAAGAAAAATATTTCAAAATTATAATATAAATTAGATGTATTATTTTTACGTTCTGTTTATATAATCGATAGATGAACATATTTAATTCTAATTTGGTTTAGCTTTGTCAGAAAAAATTTTATATTTCAATAATGTATAATACAATAAACTGTCTTTATGTATATAAAAATGAAACAAATAAAAGGTTTTTAACTACTTACATTTGATTTAAAAGCAGGACTTCTATTCTTCAAATGAATTGGAGACTCAATCTGAACATTTGCTGAAAAAAATGCATTATTTTTATCACTTTCTATTTTGGAATCTTGTTCTTTTGAATCTAATAAAGTGATTGAACTAGAAAAGCATTTAATATGCAGTCAATTTTTTAATACATTTCCTACTTTGGTCTGTATATATTCCGATTTTTTAAGATTCCTTTTTTGGGAACTTTTTTATCCACTATTGAAAGACATACCGGGGAGTCTATTTTTATTTGAGGACAACTGACTGAGATAGCAACTAACGCTTTGCACGTTAAATTTCCATCAAAATTATGATTTTCATCAGTTTTGAAATTATTATCCGAATTAACTAAATCATTCAAACTTGACGATTTAAGTCTTCTGAGGTTACCATATGTAGTAGCTTTATCTGGATAATCACCTTGATAAAGATAATATCTTGGTAGTTTATTTTCCTTGCCCGTCCAATAATGATCAGGCATTAGATCTATTAATAACAATAAAATAACATTTTACTTAATCTTTTATTTATGAATACTGAGTATATCGGCTTCTTTCATTGTGGAATTTCCATATATTACCTCTAGGTCTCTGATTTCGGCTTCTTGCTGAATTTTAATTATTTCTTCATTAGGATTTGCTCTTCGCCATTTAACAACAGGAGTATTTTGTTCAAATTCCTCAACATCTATAAAACATAAACTACTAAATTTAAAGAATGATCTTTGATATTGTTATTATAATAAAGTGCGTGTACTTATGTACAATCTACCAAAATACATTAAAAGACAGCTAACTTTGTGCTGTCATAATTAATACAATAAAGAGTATATGTTCAATTCACGCATTGGATTCCCTCTAATTACAACTTCACTTTCTACCTTCTCACCTACTGACAATTCATTCACATGTTATCTCACCATCGAATATATCATAAAATAAGAAACATAACTTATTGTGATTGTGAATTGTTTTCCATTTTTAATTACAAGAAAAGTGTTTTTTTAAAGACGTGGTGCATTTAAATCCTCAAAATTTCGGTTAAGCAACAGTCACGAATATAAAGCACGGCTCACCAAACACATGTCATTAATAAAGGCAATGATGAATGCTACGAAGCACAGTTATTGGTTGTTGTTTCCACGTGTCAAAGTGTAATAACAGTTGGTGAACTGTGCATGAATTGTTTGTTTATCAAATTGATGATATTGTCCAATTGTACATTAGATACATTCAGATGTAAGTTTTTCCTGGAAGAATATGTACTAGAGATCTTAGCTTAATCAAAACCTGATTAAGAACTTGTTCAAGACCCAATGGATGAGCTATTAACATACTTTGAACTCATTAATATTCGCGAAATCTGAATGAGAGACAAAAGAGATGAGTATTTACCATCCGTTTTCCCAGTTGAAAGTTGAAACAAACATTATTCTGGGCTGGATGGAAAAGCACGTACTAGCAGCATTATTAAAGAAATTTACAAGATTTTTTAAAATTTATGTAATGTCATTGCCCCTCAATGTGGTTTTTCTTAAATGTATTCAACGAGACAAACAAAACCCTTTCCGTAGCTATTTATCAATGAAAATAGGAATGCCAAATCATTTATCTAAGCTGTTTCAAGCAATTAATGAAAAGTTTAGCTTGCAGTGTTCAGTGCGACCAAAATATACATTTTCTTAAAAACAATTGTGCATTTATCTCATTCATAAAGTAGCTGTCGATTCTAGTTACTTATCGAACTTCTATTCTATTCATAAATGTTGAACATTAAATGTGATTGACTTACATAAATATTGTTCTTTTCCGAGTAAGTAGGCTGGAGAGGAATCTACAAGGGTCAGTTTGCTTATGGGTGAATTTATCGTGATTTAGATGTTTGGTGGTGAAGTTCAACGATATTCATAATTAGGAATTCCGAAATTATGAAAGTATAGTAAAAAATAATCTTTCCATTTCCAAAGTATTCATTGACATTGAAATACAAGTTAGTCAATTTAGTAAATGTAAACGTATAAAAATAAAAAATCAAGCTTTTATATTAAAATAAAAATATTTAATAACATTAAAATTTAATACAATCTGTTTAATAAAAATTCCAAGATCACATTTATATATTTTCATTCAACTGTTGATTCGCATTTAATACCTAGATATGAAAAATTATCCTCGAAATCAAAAAAAGTACGAAATTATGAAGTAAATGAAGTGCCGGAGAGTGGAAATGATGTGGAAGAGTTTTTCATTTTATTTTGATATGCAATTATGAAATTTAAAATATCGAATATATATGTGAAAAGCGTTTAATGAAAATAGCCAAATATTGACGATATCAACGATATGAATTTCGAGGATTAAATTGAATCGCAGCATATCTCTAATATCGATCAAATGAAAAAGTAATTATATTATTGCGTATAACAATATTCTTATTTCAGCAATACTAAAAATATAATCAGAATGGAAACGATTGAGTGAAGCAGAAATGTTAGTACAAATGATGATACTGCAAAACAATATTAAAAGGAGCAGCCACAACGACACTGCAACCGCGTCTCCCAGGAAACATGGCCAGAAAGATTTCACAAGAAGTTAAACTATAATTTATGCCACAATCCCCTATTGAAATATTTGCTTCTGTTTTTAATAATCTAATAGAAATATAAACGATTAGATAACACTAAATAAAAATTGCTACAATTCGATAAATTGAAAGAAAATATAATAATGTTTTAGTACAATTAACTTTTCAATTATTTGTTATCTAAACGCATTGTCGGAAAATATACTATCCGAATCTTTGACAAGAAACAGTACCAAGGATTAAATTCCAATAAATTATAATAAATCAATAACTCAATGTCTAAAAGTAATACTTTAATCCATCAGAAAATGAAAAATGACTATATAAATTCTTCGTTAAAATAATCATGAACTTTATAGAAACGCTTATTTATGTAATTGTCCAATTTGTATTTGTCCATTTATTCGAAAATCATTGATAGACATCTAATGAAAACTGTTCGATTAAAATTCATTTTTCTTAAAATTCACATACTACGATTTTAATTGGATTCATAAAGATAAATATTCCAATATAAATCATTGAATACGAATTAATGAGCAGATTACGCAAATTTAACGATACGTAAACATGGGTTTGTAGAGAATTTTTTGTAACATTAAGAACAGAATAGCGCATTGTATTGATATTTGAAAGAGTACCGCAGCCTTCCGTATGGAGGTCCACCAAAATAGAAGCCCTCCCATGTCTTCGATTTTGGGTTTTCTTTCGAACAGAAGTTCATGGGCCTCTATTTAGGGACAATATAAAAAATACGTTAAAAATGATAAAATTTATGCTAGACTTAAAAAAAATAAGTAAATTTACTATACATTTGAACTATTTATCTTATTTGGATATCTAAATAACAAAATGTTTTTTTCCAGAAATTTTAAAACTATTGCTATACTATTTGCTTAACAATTTTATTAGTTAATCGAATCTTGGTATCTATGATCAGATTCAAGGGATATAAAAAATACAAAAATCAGTTCCTAGCAGTATTTGTTAGGAAATGTGATGTTAATCGATAAACAATCGATCTCTAAAACATTATTTTAATGAAAAAGGCATACAAAGTAATAGTTCTTCAATTCTATTTACTTCTTCTAAGTTTCTCAACTGTAAGAAAGTCAAATGAAAAGTATCCTAAAATTGCTTTTAGTTAATTAACACAATAAAGCTCATTTCAAGACGTTGGCACTGAAATCCCCTTAATTCAAATCTAAAGTTTATAGAAAAAAATTAGCAAAAACCTTTTTATTCTTACAAATTATATAATCCTTATTTTTCACCTAATGGAATGGAAGAGTTTTTGCAATTTTGGAAAGATTTTCTGCAAAAGCACAAAGATAATCATGGATTATTATTTTTCATTATTTTAAATAATCAATCTTCTTATTATCTCAATCTTCTTATTATCTATTTGGGGATATTATGAGAGTCGAAAATTTCCGATTTAAACTTTTCTAAACTTTTTTCTACCCCGAAATGGGTATAAAAATTTCAATGATTATATCAACGTTGGTTGTTGTTTTTTATTTATAATGATCGTACAAAACAGCAATTGTAATTAGAATATATTTCCGGACAACTTCTTGTTTCAAAGTTGATCCAAAGATTTTGTGTCGAATTTCAAAAAGAAAAACAATTGCAAAATATACTGGTGTAATATGAGTATCTATAAGAAGTTTAGAATGCAAGGTTTATGAAAATTTTCTTGTAAGAACTTTAATTCATTTGTGGAGATATTTAAATTATAACACTCGAAAAATCTTTATGGTGGCATTAGACCCAATTGACAAAGAAAATTTTCTTTTAACACAATTATTATAATTTGTTAAATAATTGATCTCTTAATATCAAAATAATAACACCTTGAATTATGTATTGATCTCCCCAAAAACCACTTTTTGTAAAGGTTTAACATAACCCATTTTTAAGAAAAATGATCTATCGAATTTCAGAATTTAAATACCATAATCTATGTTCTTATTTTGGGTCTGAGGGGTGAACCTTAATTTTCGTCATGTGTCGTATTGAAATTAAGAAGGCTGACATCACTTCTTCTATGAAACACACAGGAATGTCATGTTCGGGTTGTCACGCATTAACACAGCCGTCCGAGCGATTTTAGGCGGCCTCGTAGATTTTATTTCTTTGTCGTCCTATTTTGGAGTGGAATTTTTTCATTAATCATTTCAAAAATGATTATGTACTTAAAATAATAAATGAAATGGAACGATCGAATCAGTTTGATTTATTTTAAGGTTAATGGGAAATATGATTAAAACAGAGTCTACAGTGAGATTTAAATTCTACATCTAAATAATAGAAAACCTATTAAAATAACGACTTGGAAAGTTCTTGGACATAATACACAGCTGATCAAACTAAACAAATTTAATTTCCTGTTTGGAGTGTATCCAGGAATAGTTAATAATCAAACAAATTATAATTTAAACTATTCAATTTATTCTCTCAATAGTTAAACTTGTTGGTTAATTTAAAGTTTATCAAGATATAAATCAATTACTAAAACGATTATATTTGGGAATTAAGTATGAAAATATATTTCATTAATACTCAAGTTTCAATATATAATTACTAAGCTTTCCTAACTTTACTGTCCAATATTTATATGAAAAGGAAATATTAAAGATTGTAGGTTGATACACACGTAATTATGGTTTTAGTATAGAATTAAACATAATTATAGACTCATTTCAGAGCTGATCCATCACTAAACTTGAAATAAAACATTTGAATCAACTGTTTTAAATGAAAACAAATCTTTTTGATCGATTGGCAACAAAAAATGTTTATGATTTTTTAAATATCTAGAATATTCATGAAATATCACGATTTTTTATTCCATCAGTTGCAAGTAAAAGATAAAATATGTATCTCTTTATAAATTATATTAATATTTAAAGTCAATATTAATAAAATTATATTTTGGAATGAAAGACTCATTGATTTTAACACATTCTTCAAAACCATGTTTAAGACTGTACAATTACAACCAGAAACTAAAAAAACTCAAAGCTAAAATTAAAATATAAAACAACAACTTTAAATAATATATTAAATAAGCTTAATATTATTTTAAGTTAGAATTCTTTTACTAATTTGAATTCAATAGATATCCAAGATAAGTATAAAGTGGATAATATGAAATAAATAAATAAATGAGCCATATAATTATAATCGACATTTGAAGATTTAATCTTTCAAGTGTGAAAATTATGTTTTTCAAATGAGAAAATAACAAAATCTGATATATTATATTTGAACAAGTTGATATCGGATGATCTGTGTGAATCGAAAATTGTCATAACAATAAATTGGCAAAAAAGTTTACTATTAATTGTGTGAAAATAATTTTAAAAAGTATTATTTATTTTTTGTGTTAAATATTATTTATTAAAAACATTATGAAATATTGTTTTGAAATAAATGAACTATTTAATTATGTCAAATAAAAAGATTTTAAAAAATTTTCGTTGTTTACTGGCACGTTCTCCTGGGGGTACTTTTAGTTTTAAAAATGATGCAATTTTTAACAAGTCTATATACGTACTACCATTCGCTTTGCATGCTACATAAAGTAACATGTGAATCAGAATAAAGAACAAGCGATAATCATAAGAAAAAATTTGTCATTACTATGACAAGGTGTAATCACTTTTGCAAAGGTAAATAAATATGATAATACAAAATGGTAGATAACTGCTGCTGAAAGAGGTGAGAAATCGAGTAATTGGAATACGCTTGACTTTTACGTGTTGGGGATATACATTGGGTATATTGTTGGAGAAAATGGTGATTACATGGTCTAGGAATAAAAAAGGAAATTGATATTTTTTAGTGAAATTTTAGTACAGTTTGGTGAAAATAATATTGAAGAATGAGATACATGTTAGGCATGCATGAGAAGTAAAACAAGTAAAGATTGAATGCACGAAGAACAAAGTGATATGAATAAAATATCAGTCATGATAGTCTTCAAATAACAATTTATAGACGAATTGTATCTACATTTCCTGTCAACGTGATGTACGTAATCTTAGTGGATGTTGCTTTAACATGTTTAGTTAACATCAAAACCTTAGAGATTTCTAAAAAATTCAATTTTTTTGTAACACATCAACCGAATTTGTCAGGTGCCAAGTGTTAGACTATGTAAACTTTAAAATTTTTAAAAATAAAATTAAATGGATGAATACAAAGTTATATCAATTAATATAAATTTTAAAAAATTGATTTAATTTTAAAAATTTAATTGATTTTAAAGAAGCTTCATCTTTATGAAATTATTTAGAAATTACTACTTTTGATTTAGCATTATTTTCTTTATTTCTGTATTTTCTATCATTTCATGCAATAAATACGTGTGCATACAGCAAAATATGAAATAATAATCTCATCTCTATATAAACATTGATGTGCAAAAGGTTTAATATCAAAAAGTCCACTGCAACAACCTACATAATTAAAATTCACTTGAGGCAAAAATTTAACATTTTGTGACTACATTAGTACTCTTAATTGAACCGTTTCCTATTTTATTACATCTGAATAACTTTCATTATAATATCGAGATAAGTATAACACTTCATGTAGTTCAAGGGGTTAAAGAATGAAACCGATAGACCATAAAGTTGTAATAGTTTTCACCCTGGTCGTTTTAATTTTGCAACTACATAATTAAATATCGAAAACAATATACGAAAATTGATAAAAATTCTTTGATTTTGATTCGGAAAATCCTTTTATAATAAATAATAAATTCGTAAACAAATATTAAAAAAATATTATCTTGATAAAAAATGTAAATATTATATAATTGAATAAACATTACATATATAGGAAACGTTATTTTCAATATGATAATTAAATAAATATTTATTATTCACATAATTCAAAAATGTAATTGTTAAAGAATAAACAGAAATTTTGAAATTAAGTTACTTGGTTCCTTTGCTTTGTAGTTAAATGTCTTCTACGGAATTACATTAATCGAAGGGATGATTTCCATAGTTAAGAACAGTGTTTTGTTGCGAAACACGTCGAACAGTTATTGAATCCTATCCTCATTTAGATTTTTACCAATAACTTATTTTAAAACAGTACCATTTCTCAATATCTGGATAGAAGTTAAATGTTGTCTGGGACGTGATTTGAATTACAGGTTTTGATTTTAAGTACCACGAATAGTTCAGTAAACATGGATATCTGTTTTTCCTTTTCAATGGATGTTTAGATCTAATATTTTTACTCCTAAATTAGTACGTATACTCAAGGTTTTATTATATTAAGATTAAGTAGTTCCTGTTTGCGTCGCGGAATTGTACATTTAGACGGAAAACAACCAACTTGAATAGAGGAATCCTATAAGACACATGAACGAAGAAATCGCAGAAGAATTTTAGGAATAATATTTTTATATGAAATTTAGCATTGAAAATTGGTGGGCAAAACAATTCCTCTTTTGTAAAAGACAAAGGACAGTTACATATAAAAAAATTAAATATTTCATTAAAATTAATAGAAACTCATTTGAGAAATGACTGTAAAAATAGAAAATGTTTTAGGTGTAATTTGGGTCATAAAAAAGTAAGGAGTTCTGTTTTATTACCAACGCTTATGACTGTTCCAAAGTTGGACGTTTCTATCTATCGTACAAATCACTTCCGAACTATAATAACGCGTATTTCCCCGTGGATATTCACATCGGTGAAATATGTGCACCGCTAGGGTGAGAAGACCGGGACCTTGTTTTCCTTATTAATGCAAACTGGAACCAACGAGGTTCTGAATATAGTTTTTTTTGGAAAATAGAGCAAAGAGAATGTTACGATACGTATCTACAATCGACACGGCAGAAGAAGCTCTGTAATTTAAATAGACTTTAAATAATAAAAAAAATTATTTTTTCAAGTGCCATTTATTTATTTTCAAATATAAATAATGATGTACATCAATTCTTTTTAAAATTCTTCATTATACTAAAAAAATTTACATAAATGTTTAAATAATTTGTTCGATATTTTTAAGCAAATA
>MQRK01208095.1:2908-15505 GCA_001938485.1 Girardia tigrina | reverse complement strand
GGCACTGTTGAAATTCATCCAAAGGACCTCATCGCCTACGAACAAAGTGATGGATACGGAGGACGATAATCCAATAGAGACTGGAGATAAATTTGATATTGCTAATGCTACAATTGAAGCCGATACTGCTATTGTGGAAGGCGAAGGTGCCATTGATGCAGAAGTTTGTGAGAGAGAAATTGAAGCACAAGAAATGCACCAATTCATCACTCTGAAAACAGACTTTGTAAGTGATTTTACGGACATTGGTCTTTGGCCAGTTAAGATTAGCCATAAAATTCGCGCTATGCTTGTTCATCAAGGATATACTTCTATGCAGCACCTTCATTGTGAATTCAAAGAAGTACCACGACCAGACACAAGCACAAAAGGTGACACTAGAAAGCTAACCAAAAAATGGTTTTTTCGTGATCAACGGAAAGGAGAGAAAAGTATGAGAACATGGATGGTGTATTCTCCTTCAAAGGAAGCCCTGTTCTGCTTTTGCTGCAGACTGTTTTCAGTTGGGCTGTCTAGTTTTTCTGCTGAAGAAGGCTTTAAGAACTGGTGGAAATTAAATCCTAAAGTTCATGAGCACGAAGTTAGTGCATTGCATGCGCAGGCATTCCTCAAGTGGAAGGAGCTAGAGATTCGGCTCGCTAAAAGAAATGCAATAAAGGAGGAAGAATTAATTGAGTAGGCGACTAAGAGATGGCGAGAAATTCTAGCTAGATTACTGAACATCATCAGATTTCTCTCCTTGCAAAAACTGGCATTAAGGGGCCATCGGGAAGACATCCACGAAGACGGAGACCAGGAAAATAGAGGAAACTTTTTGGAATTGGTGTTGGACAAGTATGACCCTGTGCTCCGTAAACATTTGGTAAAAGTTAAACTGGGAAAGAATATCGCCACTTCCTATTTGTCACTAGAGGTTCAAAATGAATTTGTGAGCATTTTAGCACAGCAGGTTAGAAAGAAAATTATAGCACAGGTCAAGAAGAGCAAGTATTTTTGCATAATTTTTGACAGCACTTCAGATATATCTCACAAGTACCAGTTGAGCGAGGTTTTACGCTACGTAAACATGGATGGAAATGAAGTGAAAGGGGAGGAGTCGTTTGTTCGATTTATCGAGACAAAGGGAAAGAGCGCAAAGGAAATTTTTGAACTGATATTTAGACAACTGGAACACGACGAGATTCAGATTGATGATTGTCGTGGCCAGGCATATGACAATGCAGCTGTTATGTCTGCACATCGAACGGGTGTCCAGAAGCGCATCTTGGAAATTAACCTGAAAGCTCTATTTGTTCCAAGCTCAAATTACTCCCTGAATTTGGTTTGCATACATGCAGCTTCCGTTGTGGTTCTATCTGTTACATGTTTTGGCACATTGGACCCGTTGTTCTCTTTTCTTTCCACATCTACGCTTCGCTGGGATGGCCTGATTCATGAGACTGGTCTAAGTATCAAGTGGGTTGTGGAAACCAGATGGAGCACTCGAGTTGATGCTGTAAATGTGTTGGTGAAAAAATTATCACAAGTCGTGACTGCTCTGGAGGATTATGCCTCTCCTGCACAGATGGATGATTGATATTTTCTATTATTCTTACTAATTAAAAATAATTTAATTTAATTGTAAAGTAAAAAGATTTAAAATAATTTTTGAATGTATTATTTATTTTTTAATGTAATTTAAAATTTTAATATATTAATTTAATATGTTCTTTTTTTTAAAAATGTTTAGATTTAATTTCAACCAATTAGGTTCTTTATAATTAATAATTTTTATTAACACATTTTCATTTATTGAAAATAATTAGTTTGAATTCAGAAAAATATTGATCAAGAAAGATTTCAAATAGTGAATGCGCTTGTAATATTAATAAATGTTGTAAACCTCATATTGATGTTGTTAATACAGTGGAGTGGAGATACCATTCGGATCAAGATCTTCTTCGTCTATCCAATCTAGATCCTCCCCATTTTCTTCGTTCGCAATTATAAACATTAGTTCATGTTGGCGACGTGCAGCAATTCTCTGTGGCCTGATGCGTTTTGGAGGAACTATAATTGATTCCTGCTTATGAGCAACAGAATGATTACGGAGCAAAACTTATAACGCAAAGTATATGTGACATGTCTTGCAAATCGTTTCACTAAGCACGGATTCTATTGACGGACAGTACAAGTCATATGGAATCAACGGATAAGAATTTGAAGAGATTTGAATGTTATCATCAACTTTCAAGCTTCGTGCTACAAAATGAGATGGGAATTTATAAGACTCTCCAGTTGTTGTTCTTTTTGAATACATAAAAAGATGTTAATTTTTTGTTAAGTGCTAAAAATAATTTGTTTTTTTTAATTTTTTTCACAAAAATGTTACTCATTACACATTTATGTATAGCCTTCATTTTTAAGAAGATTTTAAGTTTTTTCATCAGTAAACTTAATGATAGAAGCTGATAAACAGACTAATAATTTAGGGGATTGAAACAAATGCATCATTTCGATGTGACGTCCCATTTCACGAATTCCTCTCGTCACACTTAGTCACAAAATTCTGCTCCCCCACATACCCCTCCTGCGAGACGTCATTTATGGACAGTCCATAAGGGTTTAACTTTGTTAAGAGAACTCACACATTTGACAGAACATTTATTACATTCACATTTCTTATCATCTTTATGATAATCAATAGTATTGCTTTCACTTAAATCCATCAATCAATTTTCAATAACTCCCATCATAATCTGAACTATACTTGAGAAGACCATTTTATTTAAAAATATTTAATTTAAATTTTATTGGCTGAAATGAATTATTTTTATAGTTATTTTTAAACATTAATTTTATTTTAATTATTTAAGAATTTACAAAAATAAAATCATTAAAATTATTTAAAAGTTGCTATAATAAAAATTAAAAATTTGAATATTAAATCTAAATTTAAATAAATTAGGTTCAGATTATAAGAAATTAAATATTGATAATCCATCTGGTTAGGAGAGGCACAATCCCAAATCATCATACAACATTTAAACATGCAAAAACTACACAAAAACATCCACACACCAAATATTCCTCACAAACTTGAAACATTTAGTTATCATCAAATTAATAAATAACAATATTTTCTTAAAAATTTCAAAAATAAATAAAGAAAACATTGTTGTTTACATTGTTATTTAATATTCTTATTTAACCAAGACAGATTTTTGTTAAATATGCCAAACTTCTGTCTGAACAAACACGAGCATATCGATCCTTTTGTTGACAAAGTTCAATTAAAATTTCTGAATTAAAAATAACTATTTTTACAAGAATAAAATGTATAAAATGAATTTTGTGGAAAATATTACACAAAATATATAATATTTACCGTATTTATCGGACTATAAGTCGCACTCGCATATAAGTAGCATCCCATTTTATTAAATTTTGAAAATTAAATTCAACAGCGTATAAGTCGCATATTTTTGTGACTTGAAAACTTGAATCAAAAACTTATTTTAAATTATGCAAATGAATAAATCATTAAATTTAAATTAATTTTATTTAAATTTTGACTTTAATTATTTTTGTTTTATAAAAATAATTTCAATTTAAAATCCACGTTAAAAATGAAGTTCGAAACATTTGAAATAATAGATGATGAAGACTTTGATGGATTCGAAGTAATTGAATAATCTTAAAATAAAATTATTGGTTTTGTTTTTATATATTGATGTTTTTATTTTTATATAATGTATTTAATAACAAATTACAGCTAGAGAAGTAAAATAACCACTGTCTTTAAAGTTCGCGCTCGCAATCAACTCAATTTGACTCGATAAAACAACAGTTCATAATTCCAGTTTATTCATCGTCATCACACGCCCCCATGATCTCATCATAAAGCATTTCGTAATCACTGAACCATCTGGGCGGACGTCGAGCCCTCAGCGGTCTGGCTAGTGAATGAACGATCTGCGCCGGTCGGATCATATTCTCATTTGCTTGTTCTCCGGTCGCGGCCTCCTCTTCGTCCTAACTTCTCGAAGTCGCTTCAACAGTCGAATGTGCCAACATTGGTCGCACGTATCTCAAATCAGCTACATGTCTTGGGACTCCATCCACTTCAACTGATGTTGCAGAGTTTACTCGCGAAACGACCCCTCGGCGCCAACGAATGGTGCATCGCGCTCCACCCGGCTTTACGTAGATTTGATCACCAGGCGTAAAATCCTTTCTGTCATGAAGTCTTGCACTCGATTTCGCCACAGGGAAGTGACATTCGTACATATACATCCCGTTACTAGGAAATGATTTGTCGCTCGTCCCGTGTTTAGGTGTTAGGTCTGTACGCGCAGCGATATATGATGGATACGTTCCACGACTTGCACAGACTTTGCA
The DNA here is from genome assembly GCA_001938485.1 of Girardia tigrina. Taxonomy (NCBI): domain Eukaryota; kingdom Metazoa; phylum Platyhelminthes; order Tricladida; family Dugesiidae; genus Girardia; species Girardia tigrina. Next base: position 11,125 of record MQRK01208095.1, on the reverse strand, counting down.
ATTTATCTGCTCTGAAACACTTCCCATTATCACACAGTAATTCACTGGGCGGTCCCCTTTCTCTGAATAACTCCAATAATGTTGCCTCCACAGATTCAGCACTCTCGTCTATCAGTCGCTTCCAATCAATGCATGTGAAATAAGTCTCCCCTCCATAATGTGTTATGTCGCCAGCTCATAACTCACCTTTTGTCAACCGCACTGCTGTCCGATCAATCGACCGACAACAGTCGCATTCAATTACTATTCTGGCTACCTCGTCTTCGCTCACTGCTTCATAAACCGTCTTAACCGCGAAAACTGTCCTGTCTACTCCGTCAGTGAGTGGATTTCTTTAATGACAGACACAGCCGTTATTAGAAATTTTTGCGAGTGCTTATACCAGTGTGCAGGAACTCTAGTCAACTCGTCGGCTTTATTCTCGGCTGATTTCACTGACGATATTTTCAACTCGACGTCACATTCTTGTATTAATTGCTCCAAAAAAAACAAACGTCTTTTTACCAATGCTTCAGAAAGTCCATGCACGTGCACCCGTTTATCACCCGTGACAACAGATTTCACCCACGAACATACTGTAGCTGAATCACACAATATCTCAATTTCCTTCACATCCCATGTTAATGCCAAGTTCACCCCTTTCGGCGCTGCCTCTAATTCCGCTAAATTTTTATGGAAGATATCGTCTTTTTTCCGCAACCAACAATTATCTTCCACGATTGAGTGGTTTAGCTCCAAAAATACCCCAATAGCCAAACTGCTGGCATCACACCACACAGCAGTGATTTCGTCTTTGGGATGTCTCACACTCCACCCGCGGGTCATGAGCGTCCAGCCGCTTTTGATGTCATTTAAAATATTCATACTTGTCTTATCTATTTTCTCGTCCCACTACCTCTCACTCACCATACGTTTCAAAAAACTAGAGGCTGGTCTTAACCAAGCTGCAATCGGAAAATTCACATCATATTGTCCCGTTTCCATCTCGTCACTCCGTTCTCTTCATATATCCGCAGTCCTAGAACTCTGCCTCCGCACAGCTTCTCAGCCGGTTTTGCCAGTAGTCCAAAACTCTCAAGCACACTTAACACCTGTTGACTACTGACTCTGTTCAGATCTACTATGATGTCATCCATATACGAATCCGTAGTCTTCCTAATGGATGGATCTCTCGCTAAAACGAATTTGATCACCACCGACATTATCTTTGGTGCTACATTAATGCCGAAGCCAGGACGAGTTAACTCATACACCTTCCCCTTATAGCGAACAAGCCGATACTTCCACAACTCCAGATCCATGTGAAGCTACATGTACTCGGTTTATAAATCAATCACACAAAGATTTGACCCCATTTGACGCCATCTCCGAAGTTTTTCGATATAAATGTCACTGGTCGCGGAGTGGCTAGAAACGTATCTATTCAGCTCCCGGAAATCCATCACCGGCCTAACTTTGCCTTTGTTGTGCTGAAGAACCGCCATCAACGGAATGATCCCTTCCTCCGGCTCGTCACTCTCGATCAACCACCCTTCTTGAATCCACCTGTCTATTTCTGCTTCATACTCTCCATGCAAGTCTTTGTGAACTGGATAAAGAGAAACATTGTTCCTTAACACAACATTTCCACTCTCTTTTAACAGTCGATACCGGACGATCCACCTGTTGCCATCATACACTGCTTGAAAATCCTTATCGACCAATTCCAACTGCTGTTCCACCTCATACAAGGGTGTGCTCCCGGTGACAACCCCTTCTTTTGCTTTACTAGTCACCATATCAATATTAAACACATTCCCTGCGGTTAACACACTCATTTCCGTCGCAAATACAGCATCTCCATTTTTGTCGATGTGAACGCCTCTTAATCTCCGTATCCCATTATACCAATAATCAAATCACACGCGAGTAAGGCGTCAACAACCAAACAACTTAAAACAACTACCGTCGCCCTCAAATTAACATTTACTTCACACACGTATGTACATATAACGGATTCGCCATTCATCAGCATGAATGAATATGAATACTCGTGCCTTCCTGATTTTAGACGACTTGACAACGTCTCTAACTACGATTGAACGGCTGCAGCACGAATCTACAAACATGTTTACCATTACACCATTCACATCCACAGCAAACCCTGGCAACTGCACGGTCTTCAACGGAAAAACAGCTGCAAATATCTGTTTCTCCGTTACTTGTTTTTTTGCTGCCCTGTCCATTCTGAGGACTATGGCCAGCCAAGTGCTTCTCGTCACCGCACACAAAACAGACTCGCCCCAAAGATCTGCAGAATTTGGCTATGTACCCCAAGGCATTACATTAAAAACATCGTCTAGCCTTCCGCAAATTATGTCTCGCTTCGTCGACTGATGCTCTTAGGGGTTGCAGTTCCTCTGTAACTCGACGTGACCGTGGACTTCTCACACGAGAATTTGACGGTAACTTCTGCGTTATCCCGACCAAACATGCCTCTTAATTAACGATTAACTTTGTCATTACGATAATCTCGGTCAATTGAAAATCGTCTTTGGAACACGCAGATCTGATTTGCTGCTTTTTAAAATCCGGCAAACATCGAATCACCGCACTTTTTATCCATTCGTCGCTTGACTTCCTATCAATAATATGCACTGACTTCTTAATATCGGCAACATATACATCCACTGATTCACCGTCTGCGAGTTTTCTATGACAGAGTTCTTCAAACACGGTAACTCGATCTATGTGGTTACTCTCGATCTTTCAAGTGCACCCCTCAATCGTCCATAGTCCGTTTTCTCCTCATCGGCCAGTCCGTCATATACGTGCAAGAAATGCCCCTTTGGATAAGAACAGTGACAATATAGTATCCAAATTCAACAGCTTCTGCAAACGCGCCACCAACTCGAACTTGGAGATCCACTCTGAAAAATCCTCGATCCCGTCGTAGCATTTAATAATATCTCCTAATTTCACTGAAATTTGCTGCGATAGCTAGTATTTAATAACAAATTACAGCTAGAGAAGTAGAGTAACCACTGTCTTTAAAGTTCGTGCTCGCAATCAACTCAATTAGGTACGATAAAACAAAAGTTCATAATTCCAGTTTATTCATCGTCATCACATATAAGTCGCACACGCGTATAAGTCTAACCAATTTTTTTTAATTTTCATACTTTTTTTCATATAAGCCGCGGTTTACAGTCCGATAAATACGGTACTTAAATTATTTAAAAAGATTTTGAATTATAATAAACTAATTTTAAATAAAAAAAATAAATATATATAAATTATATATTTATAAAACATGCAAAACTATACCATTATAGTCAACTATTAAATCAAAAAATTAAATTTTTTATATCCAATCTTTATACAGACAGAACTCTACTTTGCCAATAAAGTTTTCAAAATTTAAAAAATTTAATATTAAAAAAATTTTAATTGAAAAAACAATAAAAATTAACATAAAACTACTTATAATTTATAAATAGATATCTTGCAATTAATATTGTTCGGGAATTCCAAATTTACCATTTTTTCCCATTTTGGGATCTTAAAAAGTTTTTTCGATAAAATTTTTACATAATCCTTTATTGTCATCGAAAATGAGTAAGTGTGTAAAGTTTTAAGAAAATTGATTGAGAAAAAGCCTTCAAAATAGGTTTCTAAATTCCATGCATATATATATATAACCAGAAAATATATATATATATATATATATATATATATATATATGTAGTAAGAAAATCAGTAATCTGCAATAAAATTTATTAAATAATTCAAAAATGTTACAAGCAATTACATAATCAAATAATTATTAAAACAACGTTTTATCTAACTTCCCTCTCCATTAGAATTTAGGATGCGCTTCAACCATTCAATTCTTCTTGGTTTTGGTTTTCCTGGAAAATCAATCAACACTTTATGACTTAAAAATTCAAGAATTTGAAAAGGACCATCATATCTGTTTCCATTTTTCTTCATGTTGTGAGGTTCTTTCTTTACTAAAACTTTTTCACCGATCTGAAAATCTCTATGACCTCTTCTGCTTGCTTCTAAGTTTGTCTGCCGCCTTTCCTGATTCAAATTTCGTTACCAAAATTATTCTCTCGTGATCAGTACTGCTTCATGGTGGTAACCCATGTAAAATAACTTTCCTCCCAAACACAATTTCAAACGGTGAACGTTTAGTTGAGCTCTGATATGTTGTGTTTATTGAAAACTCTATCTTTGGAATCATCTTCTCCCACATAATATTTTTTTCTTTCTTACTCTTCATAGATGTAATCAACATATCTCGTACAGTTCGAATGTCTCACTCTGCTCATCCATTTGCTTGATGTTGGTACGAAGAAGTAAATTCTTGTTTAATTCCAAATTTTTCTGTTAGTTTCCTTAAAATAGATCCTTCAAATACTCGGCCTCTGTCTGACAATACAGATTTAGGCTTCCCAAACTTGTAAAGCCAGTGATCTTTTATAGCTTCTGCAACACTCAATTCATATTGTGTAGTCAAAGGTACAAGACTCACTAGTTTGCTGTAACGGTCTATCATCAGAAGTAACTATTTGTATCTGGATTTGAAATCTGAAAAGTATGCTACATCAATTATTATTTGTTCCAGCAGCCCAAAATCTTCTTGTAGTAACAATAACTCTTTTGTACGCCCCGAATATGTTTTTCTTTTTGCATAGATTTCAAATCTCAGTACCATGAGTTCGATAGTTTTACTCATGTTTGGCCAATAATAGCTTTCCTGAATATATTCAACTAACTTTTTGCTTCCCAAATGATACAACTCCTCGTTAATATACTGGGTTAACTTCTCTGCATAATTTTCTGGGACTAACATCTGTAGTGTCTTTTCATTCTTCCTCATAACAATTCCATCTATCAATTCATATTGATCCAAATTCTTGAAATATTTAATTTTCTTCACTTCCACATTTATATTCTGAGAGGAACCTCCAAGCCATTGATGTATTGATTTCAGTATTGAGTCTGACACTTGTATCGATCTGATGTCTTCATTGTTCAAATCTCCTGTTTCTATGGTGTTTATGAACTTTGCTTTTGATTTATTTGACTTTGCTCCATGATGACGTGTCAAACATTGAGTACATAGTTTTTCATCAATTCTTGAAAGTCAATCAGCATTAGTATGCTTTTTTCCTTTCCGATATTCCAAAATAAAATTAAAACTAGATAAACTAACAATCCATGTCTGGTATTTTGGACTAATAAGCTTGTTGGTTTTTGTCATGTAAGTTAAAGCCTTATGATCAGTGCGGACTAAAAATTTCTTCCCATAAAGATAATGTCTGAAATACATTATAAACTCATGAACCACCAGCAATTCTTTTCTAGTTACACAATAACCTTTTTCGTGGTCGTTTACAGTTCTAGATACAAATGCAATTACTTTCTCGTTCCCAATATTATCGTTTTGACTCAAAACTGCTCCGATAGCTCCCAAATTTGCATCAGTCTCTAAAATCATTGTTTTCTTCATATCCGGATATGCTAATATTGGAGCTGTTGCCAATTCACTCTTCAACTTATCAAAACTCGACTTGCAATCTTCCGTCCAGTGAATTTTTTTCTTTTTTTCACTCAGTATAGCATAAAATGGTGCGGTAATTAATGCTTAATCTTTAATGAACCGCCGATAATAGTTTACTCACCCTAAAAATGACCTCAACAGTGTAATACATTCTGGGTTTGGAGCTTGCATAATCTTTTTGATTTTATCATCGTTTGTTTCAACGCCCTTGTTGCTGATTGTGTGTCCCAAAAACCTAAGTCTTCTGGTTCCAAAAACACATTTATCTGGAATTGCCGTCAAATCAGATGACTTAATTATTGTAAACACTTGTTTTAATATATTTAAATGGTCTTCCTCATTCTTAGCATAAATTAATATATCATCTAAGCATACAATGACTCCTTTATAATGCAAATCCTTAAACAATAAATTCATAAGGTTCTGGAAAGTTGCTGGAGCTGTACATAATCCAAACAGTAAGCGATTTTAGTACTAAGAGCTGTTTTTAATTTTGATGCTTCATCAAGTTCCACCTAATAATACGCTTGACATGAATCAATGGACGAAAAAATTACTGACCCCCTAAAGTATCCAACAATGTGTAAATATCCGGCACAGGAAATGTAAATTTCTCAGTAATATTATTCTTTCGTCTAAAATCCAAGCACATTCTGATAGATTCATCTTTTTTCGGTACAATAACCAGAGTAGAATTCCAAGGACTCTTACATTACTTAATAATATTAGCTTTTAATACATCAACAACTAATTTATCAATCTTGTCTTCAAGATGCATGGGCTGGCGTCTAGGATTTGCAGAAATTGGTGGACCGGTAGTCCGGATTTCATGTTTGATTACCGTTGTGTGGCCTAAATCAAATTTTGAAGCTATAAAAATTGATCCATAATCTTTAACAAGTAAAGTTAATGGCAAGTTTGACTTGTCAATTAAACTCCTAAATGTGGCAGTAATACGATCACGATTATTAAATTTTAATTCCACGTCCGAAGTATCTATAGTATTCACTTCCGTTAAACCTATGCCACTCATTCTCATCATATCGATTCCTCCAATAAATCCAGGGGATATATTTCGCACAATCACTATTCCTTTTTTCCCCTTAACACCGTCCCACAAAATATCTACATATATGTTACCTAAACACATTTCAGGACTTGTAGAAAAAACACCTGAAAGTTTAATGTCTGATCTCTGCATATCTGGTCTTCCTATCCGATGGCAGTTATCTTCGCTCATAACTGTGATTGAAGCACCAGAATCACATAACATTTCAACATTAATTCCATTACAATTTATCAAACTCTATATTCTACCATATGCCTTCTGGAACATCCCCTCTTTCATCACCTGTCTCATTCTTCGTCCTCTATCTCTGCCTTCAATAATATTTACTGACTCAACCCCACAACCGAGATAGGCACGAGGGGTTGATATCGGTTTTTTTCGTCGTTATCTTCTTCAATTTCCTGTAATTTTTCTTCGATCGGGTCATCATGGATGCACATTTTTCTTCTTTGGGAAATTTGATTTGGTTTTGTTTCCGAATAACAATCTTTGAATCTATGATCGTAAACAATGATTTCTCAAGGGACATTCTCTTCTTTGATGGGTTGTGTCTCCACAACAGTAACATGCGCCCGGACGGAGAACCTCCGGATTCGGCGGGGCAATACCTCTACACTTATTATAAAACTCCTTTGCTATCATTTTCATAGATCTCTGTGGTCTATTATTCTGACCATATTGATCTTCAGACTGATTTCGAGATGGGGTTGTGTGACGCATATATCTATTATAAAAAAACGATCATTATTACCGACAATATGATGTGATCTGTCTGGAATTCCGGACGGCTGTCGTACAGAATGACTGGGTTGTGTAAACTGACGCGCATACTCTGGTTTGGTATTTCTGGATACCATATAAGCATACTTGGGTTTGACCGCATTGATCTCCTGACGCACTGTCAATTTTTCCAAATTTCTAGCCAGTTCTCGGTGCCTGTCATCACTTAATGAAGGAACCAATGCAAAAGACTCCCTCAATTTGTCACATTTCAGTCCCTGAAATACAAATAATCGAGTCATTTCTTCTGCGGATAGATATAACTTTAGATTGAAAATGTCATCCTCCATTTTCCGAAATCTAATCTCAAAACTTCGGTACTTCTCATCAGTTCTTTGTTGAACGGATGACAAATCTTTCATTTTGTCACAAACTGTCCGCACGTCAGCAAATGTTTCGGAAAACCATTTTTCCACTTCATCATTGGTAATACTATCTCTGTGGTTACTGAATTCTTGCCATAACTGCTTGATATCCCCTCGCCGTAACATATCGAATGCAAAATTCAATTCCATGTGATTGAAAATTGCAAAATCCTTGGTCGTTTGAATCAAATCTTCAGCTTTATCGGATACTCTATCAAAAAATGTTGGTTTAGGAACAAATAACTCTTGTGTCTGCGGCAAATTGGAAAATATTTTCTGTCGTTCTTCTCGCTTCGCTAAGGTAACTGCATTTATTTTGGTGTGGTCGCCAGTAAAAAAATCAGTCATCTAAATCAGTCATAAAATTTATTAAATAATTCAAAAATGTGACAAGCAATTACATAATCGAATAATTATTAAAACAACGTTTTATCTAACTATATATATATATA
>MQRK01208093.1:1341-12290 GCA_001938485.1 Girardia tigrina | reverse complement strand
ATCGATCACTGCACAGTGCACAAATGTTCTTATTGATATTTTAAAAGTGTCAATCCATAATGCATATTGTGCCGCACATTTTTAATGTGCTAGCACAGTGCTCTTCACCCTGTACATGTATAAAAAATGTAAAAATCAATACATAAAATTTTTTTTAAAAGTGCTAGTGTAAAAATCGATATCATGTGTCTGATGCACATTTTGATTCTCTATCTTAATATGTAATTAGAATTTTCATATATTGATTACTTTTACCTATAATTTTATTTAATTTCCTTTATGATTTCCTTTAATTTTATAATTAACATAATATGCAAATTTATACAAAATCCACATCGATTTTAGAGTTACAAGGAAGCAGAATATCAAAAAAAGTGCTGATGCACTTGAATAGACACCTATATACGTACATTCAGATTCTACATCAACATTTTCGAAAAAGTGCTGAAATATTGTTTTTTTCCTATATATATGAAATCCCTGTGATATATGTATGTTATTAACCATCAAACAATACCTTATAAATCGCTTAATATACCACATCAATAATCACAAGTATATTGATTACCGAAACCAAGACAAATAACCTTTTATATTATATGTAAAAACTACATGTATAAAACTTCTATTATACTTAAAACGTGCATAGACATTATACATAACATCTATATAATCACCTAAAGCACCTGAGCCTAGACATCAACAATCAAAAGTACCTTGGTTATCGTATCCATGATACATAACCTTATAAAAACCTATAGTATACTGTTGTGTCTCCGCAGAGGTTCTTTTATTTTGGAGATCAGAGAACTCATCACCCATAACACAATTACTGAGCGGACTCACACCAGCGCTCAATCCGGCTTCCTGATTGATCAGATCTTTCGAGGTACTCGAATTCGACTCTCGCTGCCTCATCAATTTCTCCCGCCTAGCATAGTCAAGGACACAGTCGACCGAGGCGCAGTCGTCTTTCGATAATTCTTGCCAGTGTGACTCGATCTTTCTCCGTAGGTTCAGAATAATTCATTTGAATGAACATCAAAATCAACGTGTCGCACTGAGTTATTTCGACCGAAAAAGTAATAAAACATGATTGCAATTCTCCGAAAGTTTCCATATGTCACTCTGCACAGTGCTGGACCTCCACGCTCAACTGCAAATCGATTATCACATTCTCGAAAAAATTCACACAGGAGTTGTTTTATATTTGTCAATTTGTTTATTGATTCTTCCATCACAAATAAAACCTCGCAATAAGTCTCTTGATAATTATCCTCCAATTTTGAGACAGGATGATATTTTGACAAACAGCATTTTGCCATATCGAATGATGTTCTTATTATTGAAAAACAATTTTGAATAAATTCGTCAATAAGATTTGAAAGCCATTTAAAACACTGATCCATATCAGGTAAAAAACTAGAATAATTTAAATCGTGTGGCACTAAAAGACAACTCCAAATGGAAGTAAGAAGTTTATTATTCATTTTTTTATTCAATCAAAAAATAATTGACGAAACTTTAATTTTTTATTTTTTTGAAAATTGTGATTAGTAATCTTGTGATTGATAACACACACACCACTCCCACAAAACACGTCACAAAGACATTTCGATACAACATGCACACATTTTCCTTTCTTTATTCACACACACAATCACATTTTTTTATTTAAATGATGTATTTACACAAAGAAAATTTCCGATAATTTGATTGGTTAAAAATCATTCCAATAATATTTGCAAATCGAAATCATTAAGTATCGGTGCGATCAACACACAACTCGGAATCCTATTGTTGATTACTTTCACGTTATTGTTTGTAATCGATACACACAAAGCTCGAGTTTCATTTAATAACATATTTGACAAAATTGACTCCAATTTTTGACATTATATAAACAAAATTGTCCATTTAATGAAGAGGCAAAAAGAGGAAATAAGCGATCTCATTGAGAGAAATGTGATCGATTGAGATTATTTGCTCTGATTGAATAATTCGAATAATAATTTAAGATCACATCGTGAAAGACCCAAACGTAAACAAAAAAACGATTTATTTGTCATTTGGTTTACGGCAATCATCACAAAACCATAAGACCGTGATGATCTCATATTCACTTATATATATATATATATATATACTTATATATTTTATTTAATTTAAATGATTTAATTTTACTTTTATTTTAATTATTTAATTTTAATTTAATTTTTATTTTTATTAATTTAATTTAAATTACAAATAAATGGTCGAATGCTATCGCAGCGCGACCATATACTTAAAACATGCATAGGTTTTCTAGACGACAAACATAACAACATGCATTTGCTATGCACTCATCATATCAACGAAATTTGAATTTAAATCAAAATATCAATTTCCTAATCAGACATTTGTCATTATTTCAAAATCTTGTTAATGGTGAGTTTTTTCAGCTCCGTAAATTTTTAATTTTGTTTTAGAATTCTAATTTAGTCCAATACTACAAGTACAGTTTCTCTTCAAAAGAATATTTTATGTATCCAACATTTGAGGCAGTGTTCAGCACTGGTTTTGAAGAATTTTCAATGACCATAAACCTCATCTGGTTGCTTTCACCAAATCAAAAAAGAATATATTTAAAGAAAATGTCAAAGATAGTTCAAGAGAAAATACAAACAAAAATTCCGAAATGTTAATTATACTCATGTTGTAATTCAAATGTTCATAATCCGCAAAATTATCCTGATACAATGCAGCGTTACTATGGAAATGTGTTCAATAGATGTGAGTATTACATTTGTCCAGTATGTCAAAATGCAAATAAAGAGGGATTTTATGAATGTCACAAGGACCACTTGAGTGCCTTTTCAGTGAAGTCCAAGAAGACTATGTGCACATCATCAGCGTTTCCAGTTCTCGCAGCACCAAATGTTTCAAATGTTCCAATAGAGAAAAATCTTTCAAATGCGACAAATTTTCCCTTAAAACATGTAAATGTTACAAATTTTCCAATGGAGATACATGTTTTAAATGATGTCGAGGCTGTAAATATTCCATCAAAATGAGCAAATGATACAAATATCATAAATTTTCCAAAAAAAAGTTCAAGACAGAGACCAATTCATAGAGCTTCATTGAATAATAAGGTAAGTCAATATATTATCAATGCTCCCCAAGCTAACCTAGACAGCAAGGTTACAAGTCTACATGAGTTTCTGGAGATTCTACAAGACAAAATGGTTGATTTCAAGGCTATCAAAGTCAACCTTAAATTGGAGGCAACATTCACCAATGTTGATGATGAACTGTCACATAGAGCATTCAAAACCAAAAATAGGCCAATGTTAGAATCCGATGATATTATGAACTGACTAAATGAAGAATATGCCAAGATAATTAAGTACTCTGAAGAGAGCTAGGAAAGGAAGAGTGAATGGACTTTTGTATCTGTTAACCAATTGATAATTCATGTTCAAAATACTCCCCAATGAAAGGTAGCTCCTACATACCGCTTCCTGAATGGATATTCAAGTAAGGAGCATGCATTAATGTAAAAAATAATGACAACATGTGCTTCAAGTATGATATACTGTTGACGATCAATCACGAGTATCTAAATACGAAAATCTGAAGCACAAATATGACTTCAACTGCATAAAATTCCCACCGAACTTGGATGAAGTCACTAAATTTGGAAGCCACAACAATGTTTCAATCAATATCTTTGGATTGGAGAATGAAAGGATTTATCCTTTACTTGTATGTAAAAGCGAATTGGAAGATCATAGAGATTTGCTCCTGCTAGATTATGGAGAAAAGAGGTACTTCATCTGGATCAAGAACTTTGAGCGCCTTATCGAATTCCAAATATCAAAAAATACAGAAAGGATCGAGCTTTGTAAAAGATGTTTTACACATTTTGTTACACATACACATTGCTGAAGCTATAATCAAGTTGGAGGAGCACAAAGCTTATTGCAATAACAATCATTGCATCAGACCGGAATTTCCCAAGGAAGATTATATCGAATTGCAGAAAGTGCCCATTATCATATATTGTGACTTTGAAGCCATTCTAAGCCAAATCCAAACGTGCAATCTCGATCCGCAACGTAGCAGTTCGACAGCATACCAGTATCATGAGCTATCATCATGATGTGTGTATGCATTGGGTATTGACAATGAGCCATTCCTAAACAGAGGGCCAGATGCAGCACAACATTTTATGAAACGTATGCAGAGTTATGCCCACAGAATTGAAGACATGTAACACAAGTTCAACATGATAAGGACATGGCAAAAAGTGTGGATGGAGAAAGGCAACATAATGCTACTTGTGTGAAAAACCATTCACAAAGGAGAATCGCAAAGTAAAGACCATTGTCATTTTACTGGAAAATATCGAGGAGCAGCATGCAATAACTGCAATTTGCGATATAAAACATGTAAAAATGTTTCTGTTATATTCCACAATCTTAGTGGATATGACTCCAATTTCCTAAAAAGAGAACTGGGTAAAATCAAAGGAAATATAGATGTTATTCCAAACAGCGAGGAGAAATACATTACATTTACCAAGCAAGTGGAAGGAATAAAACTCCAATTCATTGATAGTTTCCGATTCATGTCATCATTACTAGACAGCCTTTTCAACAACTTTCCAGCAGATGAACTGAAGGAAACTAAAAAGTCCTTCCAAAATACATTTGACTTTGTCAAAATGAAAGGAATATTCCCCTATGACTACGTAACATCATGGAGATCGCTGAATGAAACAACATTCCCAGTACAAGAGGCATTTTACAACAACCTTAATGACATCGACATTAGTGATGCTGATTATCAACATGCACAAAATGTCTGATAAGCTTTCAAATGCCAAACACTTGAGGAATATAGTGATCTATACCTCCAAACAGATGTGCTGCTTCTTACGGATGTCTTTGAGAGCTTTCGGGATGTGACAATTAAGAGCCACAATTTGGATCCAGCTCATTTTTTACATCACCAAGTATGAATTGGGCAGCAATGTTGAAATATACGGGCATAAGGCCCCAAATCCTGAAGGATTATGACATGATCCCCATGCTGGAAAAAGGAATCCGAGATAGAATCTGTCAGTCTAGTCATCGGTATAATGAGGCAAACAACAAATACTTGAAAAAATATGATCCATCCAAGGTATCATCATATATAACATCTTGGATGTCAACAATACGTATTGATGGGCAATGAGTGTTCCATTGCCTTATGACAATTTCAAATGGGTGGATCAGCCTGAAGATATCACAATAGAAAAACTGAACCCTAATGGAGATGTGGGCTACATATTAGAAGTCGATGTTGAATATCCAAAATCCATCCATACAGCTGTGTTTTCTGCGTGAGTGCAAATGTACTCCTAATGGAAAACATAGAAGCTGCTCTATCACTTGGAAAATAAACAAAGATAGGTAGCCCATTACATCAATCTCCAACAAACTATAAGGAATGGTCTTATAGTCACAAAGATCCATCGGGCTCTTCAGTTTAGTCAGTCAAAATGGCTTAAGCCATATATTGACTTTAACACCAATCTGAGGACCAATGCCAAAAACGACTTTGAAAAGGATTAGTTTAAACTGTACAATAACAGCGTTTTTGGTAAAACGATGGGGAATATCCGCAACAGAATCAACATTGAACTGGTATGTGATTGGAAGCGAGCAAAAAAGATCATTGCCAAATCAAACTTCCACAGTAGTATTATATACACTGAAAACCTTGTGAGTATAAAATCATTTGATTTTAGACAGCTAAACCTGGTCACGGAGAGACAGGAACTTCCTATGCCAAATATTATAGAAATTATTGGGTTCGTGATTAAAATCCAAAGTCATTATTCGCAAACTTTATTTCTAATACAACTTTCATTATTCAAACAAATTTATGAGGAACAATATTTCAGTTACATAAACCAGTTTTTAAAATTCTAAATATAAATAATAATATCGATGTATCAATTTGAAACATTCTTTAATTTGGCAGGAATAGCGAAGGTCAAAACAAGAGACAATAGTCATTAGTTTGTTTGAAAGAGATCTGAAAGATCGATACAAAGCGGTAGATAAGATAATAGTAGGTTATAAAGACCGATTGATAAAGGCATTCTCTGGAACTTCCTCAATTTTTGAAGACCTGACTGAGTCATACAGGTACAGGATGAAGGAAGATATACCGGAAGTATTTTTTTGAGAAAGTAGAAAAGCTCGTAGCCAAGATCTTAAAACATGACTTGTCTAAAATGGCCCTCACGGAAGCATTATTGTTACATTGTTGTAATGATGGGGACATAAAAAAGGAAGTGAGACTTAACAAAGTGAAAGGAATAGATGAGATAAAAGAAAAGATAAAGGCAGTACATAACGTCAAAAGTGTGACAAAAGACGTGAATGTAGTAAGAGACCAGGGGATGCAAATCAGACCCCGAAGTAACAGAGAAGCAGTAATAGGAGACAGTAAATACGGACAAAGTCAGACAGGAGTAGGTAGAAATACTACAGAATACACTCAAGGCAGGAAAGCGGTTAAATGTAGAAATTATGAAAAAGTAGGTCACACAAGTAAAACGTGTAGGCAAAGAAAACCAATCAAGTGTTTCGGATGTGGAAAAGAAGGACACATGATAAGAAATTATTCGGAAAGGAGGCCAATAAAATGTTATGGTTGTGGACAACAGGGACACGTAAGAAGTAACTGACCAAACATCGAATGTAAAAGATGTCAAGATTAAGGTCACAGTGAAAGTGATTGTTATACAAACCTAAATGGCAAAAGACGACAGTAAAATATAGGTGACAATAACTATCGAGGATCGGGCTACAATCAACGAAGATATAGAGATAAAGAAGACAGAAGACGAGGAGATAATCGAAGATTCGGGAATAACATTGAAGAAGAATATGAAGAATCGGTTACAGGAAGTGAACACCCAAAAGGCAACGCTTCAACAGAAGTAGAGCCAGTCGGGGCAATAAATTAAAAGATACCAGCGACTCCCAAATCATAGACGATGAAAGGAATGTTGAGATAAGTGAGGCAAAAGTACGGAAATTTATAAAGAAATAAAATTTTGAGGACAAACTTGGATGATGTTTAGTGGGAACAATTGAAGAAAAGAACACAGAAGAAAATATCAGGATTTTGTCAATAGATGAATGGAAAGCAGAAAATATATCGTATGATAGAATGCAAGGCCGGCCGAGTGTAAAGCTGATGATGCAAGGTAACGTGGAAGATTGTTTATTAGACACAGGTGCAAGAGTAAATATAATCCACAGAAAGATTTTTGAGAAACTAACGAACGTAAAATTAGAAAAGGAAGATATTACATTAAACTGTGCTAACAGTAGTCAACTAGATTGTATTCGTAAAATTTTAGTTGACGTAGAAATTACAGAAAATGGAGAAATATAACGTTTATTATAGTATATGACGTAAAACCAGACATAATAGGAGGAATAGAACTGCAGATGGAGTTTGGAATCGAGTTACATTGGAAAAAAAAGAAAATGGTGTGAACGAACAATTTTATAAAGTATGTAACTTAGAATTCAAATTTGGATGTAAGGTTAAAAACGAGGAAAGATTCAAAAGAGCCATGGAAATTATGAAAATTGCAGATAAATCAAAGATTGTGGATATTGTTAAAAAATATCAATGAGTTTTTATGGCAGATAAATGGGATATCGGATGTACGACGATGATTAAACATAGAATAGACACAAAAGGACCTCCAATTAACCTTAGACCACTTAGGCAACCAGTTAATCTGAAAGAAAAGATCGATGAGACTATTAAGAATTTGTGGGAAAACAACATTATTAATAAATGTAATTCATCATGGAATACACCAATGACTTGTGTATGGAAGAAAGAAAAGAATGATGTTAGAATTTTCTTGGATTTTAAACAGCTAAATCTAGTCAAGGAGAGACAGACATTTCCTATGCCAAATATGATAGAAATGATGGACAGATTGTATGGAACCAGATATTTCACATCAATCGATTTAGGCAATGCATACTACCAGGTCGAACAAGAGGAAGATTTAAAGCTAAAAACAGCATTTTCCACAAATCTAGGACAATTTTGTTTCAATAGAATGCCGTTTGGTATAGCAGCGGCACCGGGAACGTTGCAGGAACTCATGACAAAAGTGCTCGGAGGCATAGAACAGACAGTGGTATATTTAGATGACATTCTTATATTTTCAAAATCGTTGGAGCAACATAACGAAACTTTGGATAAAGTATTGGACCAAATCGGGAAGGTAGGCTTAAGAATTAATCCGTGTAAGTAATGATAAAGGTATACAGACGGACCCATCTAAATTAGAAGCCATAAAGACATTTGAAAAACCGAAATGTGTAAAGAATCTTAGAAGTTTCCTTGGAATTTGCAATTATTACAGACAATTTATTAAGGACTACACAACAAAGGCCAAGATATTGGAACAACTGTGTAGATTGATCAAGAAAAAATTGTTATGGACAGACGCACGTGATGTAGCATTTGCAGAGATGAAAGAGGCTTTAACAACACTACCGATTCTAAGATTCCCAGGCTTCCAGAAAGAATTTATACTGGAATTACGAAAGCTTTGCTGAGAGTTGTCCAAAAGACAATTATAATTGTATTGAAAATAAAAGTTTGAAAACACATGTTGGTGTTCTTAATAGTGTTGAAAGTTGAAATCGCGAGCAAAGATAATTCGAAAGACGCTTTTCAAACGACGAATATTTTGGAGATTTGTAAAATTATATTGGAGAAAGGAGAGATCCAATTGACGGAGAAAAAGAGACAATTTGTGATGAATAATTTAATTAAAGATGTCGCAAAATTCTGACTATTAAAACGTTGAATCCGAGTACAAAACTATGCTTTCTGCCGAGTGTGATAAAGAAAATGATTCACGATTGTCACATCAATTTGAAACCGAATAAATCCGCAAAACAACAATTTCTCGACGTTATTCGAATGTTGATAAAGAAATTGAATGTTCCGATCGAGGTCGCTCTTTTATCTGTCAACATTATTGCAACACAAAAACAAATTAAATCAATCAAACGAGAATTATTCAGTTATTGTGAAAATATTTTCTCAGAGGTGTAGCAAGAGCACGATTTAAAGATGGAGGCAATTATCGAACCGGAAAATTATGATTTATTCAAAGAAAATTTCGAAACGAAATGCACAATCAAATTCACAAAAAATGTAACAACAGGGGACTCTGGTTTGCCGGGAGCCGAGCTCGTTCATCAAAACCAAAATACTCCCGGGGAATACAATTGCACAATAAATTATTTACTCTCGAAGGATAGAAGCTATGAGAATCGGAAAGCAAAGCATCTTTGCTAGAAGTTGCTTTCAATAGATCAAACACAGTGAATATATCCCAATAAAATAGATCCCATCGAAATATTATTTTTCTCAGAAACTTAAATAAAGGATCAGTTCAATATCAATAGTTATGACCTGACGAAATTCAAAATTCCCTTTAATTCAAAACTAGGTGAACAAAGAACAATGTTGCTTATGGCAGTCGGTGACCTTAATGACATGCATGATCTATCGACCTCTATGACCATTTCATCGACCTATGAGAACGCCAGCACCATCCACGAGGATGATTATAGATAGTTAAATAAAATGGACGACGATTTGTGTAGTTTTGCGTCAATACAAAAATTATTAAACGAAACTTATGACGGAAGAAGGCATCGAAAACCCACAAAGAAATCGAAATGAATAAATATTTTAGAGAAAAACTGTTGGAGATGCTCAGCAACTCTCCGCTTAATGACGGCCGGTACAGTGGGGGGAGGTCTATGATTACAGTTACATGATCAATAATGTCTTAGATATTTGGGAAATCGATTATCCGAAATAATTTTGCATAATTTTAAAGGCAGAGAAAATATCGAGAAAAAATATGAAATAGAGAAGCAACAAATTAATCTTCAATAGCAAATTTGTGATTATGAAATATTTTGTGTTTGTTGACTGCCGTTATTAGACAATTGTTCATTTATTATTTTATATGTATATGAAATTTCATATGGGTTGTGAGGGACAGGTCACTCTTAAAATTTTTGCAATAATTAATTTTTGTAAAGAATTTTAAAATTAGAAAATATCTAAAATCAAAAGTTTTTCTAAACAATTATAAATATCCTTAATTAAATTTAAAAAACGTTATTTTCAAAAATAATTCAATTTTATTTGTAAAAAATCTTAAAATAAAATTAATTGTGAAATAATTGATTTTTAAAGTAATAGATTTAAAATAAATATATAGAGCCAAGGATAATTATGTTTTGAATTAATTTTAAAAGTCATTCTGAAAAATAAATTAATGAAATATTATTGCCAGAGAGGTAATTAAAAAATAGATAATTTTAAATCTTAATGATAGTTGGAAATTCTGCAAATTAAAGATTTGACAAATAAATTTGGTGTTAATGAATTATAATCTTGATCCAGAACCAAACATGGGCAAAAAATTAAATAATAAAAAATATAAATAAAAATATGTCAAATGACACAAAAATAAAGAAAATAATAAATAAATAAAACGATAAAAAAATTAATTAGTATGAAAGGATTTTGCAAAAATGGCATTTAAAATAAACTAATTAAAATTAAAATACCACAACGTAAAACGTGGTTTTAAAGACGATTCTTTTTTGTGTACGTGATGTTTTTGAAAAATTTTGTTTAAATGGATCAAATTTTGTAAAAAATTGTTGCCAAAAAAAATTATGTTGTTTGAAAAATTATTATTGGGAAAAAAGACGGTTGTAAGATTGCGAAATTAAATTGTTTGTAGGTTTATTGCTAGTAAAAAAGAAAATTAAAGAAAGATTTATTCTTTTTTGCAATATATATATATATATATATATATATATATATATATATAT
>MQRK01208090.1:4833-22114 GCA_001938485.1 Girardia tigrina | reverse complement strand
ATTTCTTTTGGTGGTCCGTATTTCCAAATCCATTTGTCTAGTAATACCTTTCGCACGGTTTTCTCGTCTTGATGAGCTACTGCGTTCAAACTGATGTATCTGCTAAATTGATCGATTATAGCTAGTATGTATTGACATCCATTAATATTTCTTTTAAAAGGTCCGCAGAAATCCATATATATTTTTTCGAATGGTTCATCAGCAGATTGTTTAATATTTGGTTTTTGTTGTTAGGGTCTTTCTTTTCTGACAATTCATACAACTTTGCACAATTTCCTTTACCGTTTTTCTCATATCTTCCATATCGAAATCATCTTTCAAATAATTATAAACTTTCTTGCTACCAGCGTGACACAGCATCTTGTGTATTACTTCCACGAATTCAGTCCTTTTACCTTTCGGAATCCAGTATTTGTTATCCATTGTCGTGGTACGTACGAAGGGTCAAATAGTTATTTGCCGATTTTAGTAACAAAGGAGAACTATAAGATAATTCTCCACTCAAAAAATTGTAGATTAAGGGGTATTTTATCAATTATAAACTTCAATCAATGAAACGAGAATAACACAAGACTTTTTATAAAATATTTTATTGAAATATTTATAAAAATTTACACAATACAATTTCTTGAAAGAAAGAAAAATATAAAATAATATCCCTTTGTTATTTGTGAGTATTTTATGTAACTGGGAATCACCATTCTCGAGTCACCAGGAATTTAAAATGTATAAATAAAGATTATTAATTTAATATATTAATAATTACCAGTTATAAAATTTTAAATAAGGTATTTTAAAGAAATTTAAAGAAAAAATTATTGTGTCTCACCGCTATGAAAAAGTTTTATCCTCAATGACAATCTGCCAAACTCAAGAATTTGAAATTTCAACTGTCTCGCGATAGGCTAGTGGAGATTCAATAACTTGATCGATTCTAAGATTCGATTTCTCGATTATCGGAAATTGCAACCAATCTTCTAATCAGTCAGCTCTAAGATTCCAAAATCAGTTTTCTTGGTATCCGAAATTACGATTAGTTCTCCAGGAATCAATCTGTAAAATGCGTAAAAAAGATGTCGGTTATCGAATTTAATTACCTGTAAAGTGTGTAAAAAGATGTCGGATTATCGTTCTGTTTCTATGTTTTTATATCGTCCGTATCGCTTGGTTAATGCACGTGAGAAAAGATAATAAAGAAAATTCGCGTGGCTGAAAATAAGAAATACGCGTGGTCTGAACAGAAGAAAAGAAAATGAATTATGAGAATACGGCCACGCAAGGTAAGGAGACACTATGTGCAACGAGAACGCATAGTGCGTGACGAGTAAAATAATAATAATAATTTTTAATAACAATAAATAATGACATATTTAAATTAAATTATTTTATGTAACATTATAAATAATAGATAAACACACATTAAAAATTCACAAAAATAACAAAAATATAATAATAAAATCCATTCAATATTTACATAATTCAAAGGTAAAATACAAAATTCAAAAGAAAAATAAAATAACAAAATTCACTATATTTACAAGAACCCCAACATTCGTGGGGGCCGTAAAAGTTATGGCCTCATAACTTTTAAGATAAGAAAAGTGCACACAAGGATATTACGAGAAAGAAAAAAAATGAATGTTTAATGTCTGTCATATCTTCGTCTAGAATTATTTCGCCGTCGTTGGTTGCGGACCCTGGTTGGCCTGTTGAAACGGGCTCCACTCGTCACGCAGTTATCTTGGTGTCGGTTCGCTTCGAATCGTCTGTAGTCATTCACATATCGCTCAGGCGAACTATGAACAGAATCGTCGGACTGCTCAATTGGTTGGACGGGATTTATGGTGGTATTTAGAAAATTTTGGAAACCGTCGCGGTTTGTCTCATCTAACAGGAAGACTTCCAGTTCAGAGGGTATGTTAAAGTCAAGGTCTACTGCTGCGCGTAGCTCGATCGTCTCGAGTTCATCCTCTCCAGTGAAGTAATCTCCTTCGTCATCCGTAATGTTAATGACTGTGGGTGAGGTATGTGATAGGGAACATGAGATGACTTAATGGGCGATGGCGTGTCGATCGACTCGATCCATGCAGAAGTCTTCTTCGTGGTTGATTGGGATGGAATGCCTGTCAATCTAGGGGTCTTAACTCGGTTGTCTTCTAAAAGCCATGCGTCGGTCGTAACTGATGGGGGGGGTAGTTAATTTGTGGTGTTTCCTCTCGGTTAGTCGTCGGAGTTGGTGAGGCCACAGGAAGTTGTTCATGGGTTTTGAGCATCTCCTGCATTCCGGAGACATATACGTCGTCGGTCCATTCGTTCTCGATTAAATGGTGTGTCTT
Organism: Girardia tigrina; assembly: GCA_001938485.1. NCBI lineage: Eukaryota > Metazoa > Platyhelminthes > Tricladida > Dugesiidae > Girardia > Girardia tigrina. Next base: position 19,778 of record MQRK01208090.1, on the reverse strand, counting down.
GTCAGTACCTACTGCAAATTCTCCATCCATGACACGTATTCGGTTTTGTATCTCTTTTTTCAGATAGGGGTTTCCTGAGGAATGAACCTCTTTGTTTAATATTGGTGTCCGATATATTTACATCTGATTCGATGATCAAATAGGAGTTTTCGAGGAACGGATTCGGGCGATCGTCCTGTAAGATGAACTCTACGGCGAATATCCCTACATCATCCGATGTTGAGATTCTGAAGTCGTTTAATTGTTCGATTTCATCGATGTCCTTCACCCGGAAGACTTGAACTTCAATCGATTTCTTTTCGGGTAAATTAATAGTGGTTGACCCGTCCGTGATATGAAGAGGTGTCGATGCCGCATGTATATATACAGCTGAGACCCTGTAGAAGGGTCGATTAAAAGTTGTGGGGAATGAGTGTCTAAACACTCCCATAATATCCGATATGGTCATTCGTCCGGGAACACTGCGTTTGACAATGACCATCCTTTTATTGTAGGTATTATATGCCAATTTGTTTGGGTATTTTGCCGGGTACTCTAATTTCGTCTTGGTTATGGGTTTATTCCCTGGCAATCCATATTGCATCCATCGGTAAAACATATTTGGGTAGTAGTGTGGTGTTACCTGTAACTGGAACAACTTGGTCATCTCTAGCTGTATTGGTGCGGAATGGTGTCAATCTGAAGGCAGTGGTACGGCTTGCCTCATATATTCGTGTTTATGCTCCTCTATCAGGGCATGCTTCTCGTCCTCAACTTGTTGCAGGCGTTGAACCTCAGAAAAATTTCTATGGATTCTCTTATCACATAAATGGACAGGTGTATCCATATATTGGTTATTGGCCTCTACTACGCGTTCCCTTAACCCGTAAAGAGAAGGTAATTGAGCTGTCCTCGAATTACTGTACACGTTCCTCCACTCATCGGCTGGAGTATATTGATGATACCCCGTTACATCGAAGCGAGGCACCTTGTGATTGGGTTTTTTGAACATTCTAGAAGTGGACAAATAATCGGTGAGTGGTTGTATACTAATAACTAAAAATATAAGTAAATATAATAAATTAAATTTATAGATTTGTATTTGTCTTGTGTTATTTTCGATTTGAAATTTTATATCTGTGTTACATTTACGTACACCCCTGGCAGGTATTGTACCAAGGATGTACGATACAAGTTTAAAGTCATTATCTTTTTCTGGTATTCTTTATATATTTTAATTAAAGAGAATATCAATAAGAAAATCAATCCAAAAACACCTATACCATACATGATAAACGACTATTTATGTTATTCCTCTTGTTGATTCGGCGTTCTATTATATACTAGCCCTTTACTGATTGGTAATAAGGTAGATCGAATTATTTTGGATGTGTACATGTTTATGTGTTGTTTCTTAAGCTGGATAGAATATTGATATATATCAATTTTATCAAAAATGTCATTCGAAATAATGAGTATCTTCCAAGGTGCATACTCAATCTGTTGTACATGCATGTCTTTACCTGATATAAATGATGATTTGTTGTATGTCCATGTCAATTTTAGTGATAATACTAAGTCAAATGACTGATAGATTAGAAAATTTAATAATGTAGTTGTGTTCTTGAAGGATATTGTGTTAAATTGTTCATCAAATTGCGGTGTACATATCTCAAAACAAAAATGAAAGGAATAATCATGATTAATACCTATATCAGTTAACAAGGCGTAAGGAATAAATGTAAAATTGATGTGATATTGTGCCGGGTCGGCCTGAAACTTATCATCTTCGGAAGTGGAATTAAAAACAGAAAATAATAATGAAAGCTTACATTCATGTGGTATGTAAAATGTTAAATTTATATAGATTTTCTGATCGTTGCATATTGAATTAACAATAAAGAATTAACAATGATGAATTGTGAAAGTGATTCAATCCTCGTTAGGACTTTATATGTTGATTGGGAACAGGACAAAACTGAATTTGCAGGTTTTAAAAGATTCGATAAACAGAAATCGACAACAAGACAGGAACTGAAGAACTCTGGACGTGGCGATCACGCTCAACCTGCCGCTCTGCGATCAGGCATTTATAAAGGAAACTATAGAAAAATATCCGAAAGAGCTGATTGTAATGACATGAGGAATTCATAACGACATTTCAAGACATTTCTGGACTATCATATGATAAAAACCAATGTTTTTTGTGATTTATTGTTTGTATACAATAAATAAATGCTAAAAATGATTTACTGTTTTCTTAATAATTATCTTCATCATAAAAACATAAAGGGATCTGCGATTAAATCATTTACAAAAATTGCCCATTTTTCATTAAATGTTCCTTTCAGGTTATTAACTGAAAGCGCCTCTAATCACAACCAACAATCACACATAAACAATAAGTAAAATACCGTTGCAAATAATTATTAATGACCAACAAGATTTTTCTGATTATATAGATAAAATCATATATCATAGCAGATATGCTGAGATATATTTCCCCTAATGCTTGTTATATATTTTGACACCCGAAGATCCTAAAGACCCATCACTGCTTGTAGATTTTTGGAATTGAGATATGTCTGATGATAGGATTAGGAGACCATGATACTGTTGAGGTACTGGTATATAAAACATTTAGTGTAAGTGATGTATCAGCATCTGATGGCTATAGAACGAAAACCCTCATTTATTTAATATCCATATAGTATATCAATATCGAAACCACCAAAAATGTTGTCTGGTAAACGAGCACGCCTCAGCACTTATGTCAATTTCCAGGTAATCTTAATGCTGAATAAATCAAAAAAAATTTGGCCGAACGTGTTTTGCTATTACACTAGACAGATTTAAGCATTTTATTTTTATATTTCAGTAGTTTTGTAAATAAAGTTCGGTGAGTTAATAATTCGATTGTGGATCACAATAAGTATTCCTCCCCAGTCTGCTGATCATAATACCATGGAACATATTTGGGCATATCTTAAAGCGAAATTGGAACAAAATAAAATCAAGAACTTAGATGAACTATGAGTAGTTGTTGCTGAAGAATTGAATTTTTGGTCTAACTGATTTCCTGCTAAGTTTAGCGGAATCCATGCCTGGCAGAAGTTGAGATGTAATTTCTACTCGAGGAGGTCATACTAAATTTTAATCATCGTCGTTTACTTTTCTAACTGACGTGTTTGTGCTAAATATATGTTGCTGCCTTTTTACCATCAAGTGTAAGATTTTCTTCTACATTGTTTGTTATATTTTTGTCATGTTTCTTACTTACTATCCTACAGTAATCTCTGGATAAGATCATGAATTTGATTAAAAAACCCTCTTACTCATGATTACAATGGTAACAGATACTTTGTTTTGAATCTAGCATTGTTTTCCAAAATTAGAAGGTAAAAACTTAAACATAAAATATTAATAATCATAATAATTATTTAAAAGATACAAATAAAAAATACACCACTTCGTTATTAGTCTCCATTTTTCTCCTTTATAGTATCAATCTTTAGTGGAAAGGTCTTAGAATAGGTGTTGATAGATTTTCTTGTAGGGAATAGACATAGTGATATACATATTGACATTTGTGAAAAGGATGCTGTTGTGAAACCGTACCTCCATGTTAAACTGAGAAGCAGAAAGAACTTAAGCTTTTCTGTTATGCCGATTGACGATGGTTTTTATGTCAAGTTCACTCGAATTCCTGTATGAAGTTTTAAGTAAAGAAGGACTGTTAGGATTGGACTCGTGAGAATCACTGTTCAACGAGCCAAAAGAATATGGTTTACTCGAAGATGGGCTATCACAAGGATTTTTCTTAGTAGATGATGGAGTCTCTGAACACATTTGAAGGTTTTCATCGATTTTATCGTAAGCGCACTCGAATTTAACGACCGCTTCATTTATGAAATGAGCTTTCAAATTGGGAAATTTATTCGCAGAATGAAATTAACATTGTTTTTCTCTTCTTCGTTCATTTGATTCAACGGGAAATCGTTTTTTGCTCGTTAAATTTAACTCAAATTTTTATTTTGTAATAATTGATTTATTTTTATTCAATTTTCCTTTTTGAATACAACAATTGGACAGTTTTTTATACACTTAAGTTATTGAACACAAAATTCCTTTATTTGTCTTAACACAAAAATGGATTTATTTTTTTAACTCAAAATTTTTCAATTGTTAACGAATTGACATTTTTATTATACTTTTTTGTAACACTTTTTTGCAAATTAATTTTACGAAATAGTGACAAAATTTTCAGACACCTTTTCACACGGAAACACATACACGCAGGCACATAAAACCAATTACACTCAACACAATTAAACACACATGCAATCATTTAACATTTTTCACCAAAACTCCTCTCATTGGAGAATTCAAACAAACAAAGATACACAAAATCGGTCAGTTGTTCTATTGGGAAATCGATTTTGTTAAATTCAGTTTTCTGTTCAATTCTACTGCTGGACAAAGAATATTTAAAATCGATTTTGAAAAATGGTCGGTATTAATTTATATTAATATTTACTTATTTGATAATTGAAATTAATTTTTTTATTCGGACAATAAACTCGAACAATTTATTCAGTTGAAAATTATTTATTTCTTTAATTTTATTTTATTATTTAACTATTAATTATTTTCTTTAATTTATTTAACTATTTTACTTAATTATTATTATTTTTTAATTTAAAATATTTATTTCAAAAACACCGGCCAATGTTCGGTCAATCCATTCATTTCCGCTCCAATGCTAAGCGTATTTCTGTCACCTACAGACAGTTTGATCATAACATCCAAGAAAGAAAAATGATAAAATAACGTTTTTTTAAACAAAATGATGAGCCAGACTATATCTAGCGTTTCTCGAACCACAATTTGGTGCTTCAAACGAGCACTTGAAAATTATTTATCACTGTGAGGAATATTTTAAATTTGGTATGTTGAATTTTGTATGTTGAGTTTAGTATTTGGAAATGTGTTTCTCCCACCCAGATGGAAAATTGATATTTTGGATGTTCACGATAAATAATTATTCGAGTATAATTTGCATTTTAAAGTAGAGCATAAGATATTTTAAAAACTTTAAAAATATTAAATCGTTTCAAATTTTCATATTAAAAATTGAAATAAAGTAAATAGCTTTTAACTAAGTTTTAAATTAAACAAATGTTCTCTCTTTACATAAAATCATTTTTTAAATAAAATTAATATGTATATAAAATTATTACTAAAATTACAAAATTTGAACTTTAAAAATAAAATCCAAAAATTAATGAAAAATTTGTTCGAATAATTGTTTAATAAAAATTTATCAATTTAGAACGATGTCGAATGACGAGAGTTTTGCTGAGAGTTGTTCCAAAGACAATTCTAATTGTATTGAAAATAAAAGTTCGAAAACCTATGTCGGTGTTCTTAATAATCACACTGTTAGAACTTTATTTTGAATAACTTTTTTATTATGTTTAAGATTAACTTGACTATTGTGGTGGTCCTAGAACTCACAAAACTTTAACATATATAGATATGTGAAGAAGTGTTTATAAAATAAGATTGGTAAATGTATTGCTAGAAATAATTTAGATAAGGATTTTATGAATAAAATTTTTGTACAGTTTACGGATTCCTTCAAAATGATTTCTGTCAACTATTTCACTTGAGAAAGAAAATACAATTACATTGAGAAAAGAACATTTTTGTTGGTATTTTTGATGAATCTAAACCTATTGTCTCACTATTGATGCGGTAATTGTTGGATGAACGACATCAGATTGAATACTCAACAGTTTCTGTTGCAGTTGATCAACAATTTAGTTGGGATTTTTAAAGACAAAGGCTTATTTAGTTACAAAAAAATAGTTGACCGGTTCTTTTACCATTAAAATTACAACAAATTTAATTTTTATACAGAAAATCTAATTACATTAACACTACATTACACATAAATAATTTTTACAATGTCATTGGAAAATTCACGGAATTTATTATTGATTAATACATATTAACTTACGAAACTAAAATTAACCCTTAATAACCTAGAGTTTCAATTTTGATACCAATCTTTTAAACGTTCTTTATGGCGTTAATGTCTGAAGTATCAAAATTGATACCTGTTTTTTTTCTAAATAAATATGTAAAATAAATATGATTTTTTTAGCTATTTTTCCCTTCGTCTAGACCCTCAACCAAACACAGTAATATTAAAAATAAATCACTTTCGTAAATCAGGCTACTAAGGGTTAAATACTTCATTTTAACTGATTTGTAATGCGTTCTTCGCTTCAATAAGTTTTATACATTATAAATATAAGTGTTCAGTAGATAGACGTTTTCCAATCACTTTATGTAACAGAATAGGGTTGTTTCAGTGACATAATTATTATTGTTATTCAAAATAACTTGTTAGCAAACCTGAAACAGACATCAACTCATAATAAACTATATTTACACCTTTACGCAACATATAAAAATGTAATTCCACTGGTTACCGTTTCTATATCAACACATAAACATTTGAGCATTATAAAGGGCACTATAATGAGTTGATGTCTGTTTCAGGTTTGCTAACAAGTTATTTTGAATAACAATAATAATTATGTCACTGAACCAACCCTATTCTGTTACATAAAGTGATTGACTATTTAATTGACTATTTTGAATTAAACAATTAAAAAAATTCAAGAGATGAAAAAGTAAGATTATTTATTTACTTATTTATATTTTTACATACAATATATTGATAACAATCAATTTCCGTTGAAGTCATATTTCACAGTGATGAAGGAAAAAATTTTTGTGGCGATAATATTTTTTGAGATTAGAATAATAGTCATTAGATATTTAACTTGTTGTTAAGTCTGATATCAGGTTCTGTCTCCTAAACGGGGTCATATCCGAAATCCTTGGCACTAAAGTTAATACAGATCTAACACTTCTCTTCAGTTTAAGGAAGACTGATTCGATGGGGTTTAGGAAAGAAGAATAGTGGTTTGATATGATTCGGAATGACAATGCCTGTATGAATAGAGAGAAAGGTGGTTGACGATTTCGAAAATACGTTTTTTTGATATTTATCTCGATTAACACTACTCAATACCATCTTAAAATATACTGGTCCACTTGTAGTGATGACCATGATGAGGTAGAGTAAAAGTCAAGTTAATTTATTTAACCCACTCTATCAATGTAAATGCACGATTTTGAGCTCCAATAATCATGAAGGAGCATCAATACATATACTGATTTAAATTATCTAACCCGGTCACTGTTGTTACAGAGTTTCATTGTTTGATTTGATTGAGTTTAATCTCTTTGTTAAGTTACCAACACTTTATATCATTGATACATGCATCTTCTTGAATGAAGTCACTTTGTCTGTTTTCCTTGAAATTTTATCAATACAATTGATGTACTGATCAGATTCTTCTAAATTCAATTGTCTTTTGCATCCAACCCGATACCAGTTGTAAACCTCAATTTCGATGTCTGAATCATGTGTCTGTGATTAACTTTTGAAAACTGAATCCGATAATCGGTCTGTATCAATAAACGATTTCATCTTTGATCGCATTCGCTCACATTTTGATTCTAATTTGTTGACTATTTGATTGAGATTGCTTTTTTATCAAAGTCAATTTTTTAAACGAAATACTCATTCTTTCGTGGATATTTTCAATCTCTGCTCTTTGTTTCTGTTTTTCCATAATCAATTTTAAACTGAAATGTTCTTGAAATACGTTTGTTAATTTAGTTTCTGGGGTTTCGATATTTTTGCTATTCGATTTTCCTTTCCTTGACCATTTTCCGACTTGGACCACCAATTCCGTGAACTCGGCATCACAAGAAATTTGTCGACGAGGAAGATTTACCAATTAAGAAAAATCGTAAAACATCTTCCCCTTTTGATCACTTGTGATCAGAACTCAATCCCATTCAAAATCAACACACAGGCAAACATACAAAAACAAGCATATAAACAAACACCAAATAAATTAACAAATAAAAAATATCAACACCATTCTTAATCCATCATTCTCACACTTCTAATGAGTGAACCCGTCCCACAGATAAAAAAAACACTTCGTTGCCACTCGCTTCAATCAGAACAACTCTCGTTCTTCAATCCGAATCAGAAAACAATTTCATCACATGCTAAAGACTTAATTTTCCTCAATTCATCCATCATCCAACTGCTAAACATTTTCTCCGACTTGTATTTTTGATTTTACGCGTTACACAAAAACCGTGCCGTAATTGACTTTGTTGTCTGAAAAATCGTCCTAGTACGACCCAAAAATTTCCCTTAACAAATTTTGTCTGAATGTTTAATTTGATGGAACTAAAAATCGCTGAGCACACAACATCGGTATAACATTCTACTGAATCACAATTCAATTCTTCAACACTGATCGCAGAGCGGCAGTTTGAGCGCGGCAGCCTCGCCTAGAGCTCAACAGGTCGTATTTTGTTCTCGTTTTAGAATCGTGATTTCTGCGTGATAGATATATTCTATTTCGATATTTGATTTTATAAGCAAACAACACACATTGTCAATCAATAGTATTGCTCTCACTTAAATTCATCACTCAATATTTAATACTTCTCATCTCAATCTGAACTAGCTTGAAAAAAATATTTTATTTAAAATATTTAATTTAAATTTTATTGACTAAAATAAAATTACTTTTATAATCATTTTTAAATGTTAATTTGATTTTAATGATTAAAAAATTTACAAAAATAAAATCAATAAAATTATTTAAAATTTACAATAATAAAAAATTAAAACTTTGAGTATTAAATCTAAATTTGAATAAATTAAATTCAGATTCTAAGAATTAAAATATCGATCATCCATCTGATTAGGAGAGACATCCCAAATCACCATTCAACATTTAAACATGCAAACACTACACAAAAATATCAACACACCAAACATTCCTCACACCTTGTACAATATTTATACTTTAATATCTATATTTTTATGAATATTTTCAAAATCTTCAATATCTGTATTTTTAAAAATTTTCTGTTCAATCATCCATAAACTTTGATCAAAACTTACACGTTCACTTTTACATTCATTTTTATTTGTTTTCATGATTGCTACTTCCATCAGCAGATTTTCAACACTTTTATATGGTGCCACGTTAAAAAATAAAACGTCGAAACGTTAAAACATCGAAAAACAGTTTTAATAAAACATTAAATGTATTATTAAATAATGATTAAGTTAATGAATAAATAAATTAATGAAATTTCTAAATATTTAAATTATTATTTTGATCACCGAAAATGAAAATTAACTTACTCGTTATTGGGTTCGAATTCAGAATTCCCTATATTCATGACACAAAATTTCATCTTTTATTAAATTTCCATAGTTACCTTTTTAATTAATATTGTAACGTACATTTCATTTTTATAAAAATTCATTTTCAAAAAATAAAAATAATTAAAATTTTAATTTTATGCAGAGTTAAATTTGAAGAAAGATCGTGTTTTCAAAAATTCCTTTTGTAGACGAATGGTGAAACCATTAGGAGAAAAAAGAAATATGTGATTTTAAACGAAAAATTAGTAGCCTTTTTAATAGACCGAGCTAATAGAAATCCATCCAATTTTTTCGATGTTTTTATTTTTGATGTTTTAACGTGCCGCGATTTTATATACGTTTATAACCACTGGCTCGAGCGACTTCAAAACTTCTCAAACACTCTAGTGACACCAAATTTTCACTAACTCCACGTGCAATCATCACTGTTGTTGCATTTTTTTGTAATTCTATTGTGCATTTCGTTTCAAAATTTTCTTTGAATAAATTATAATTTTCCGGTTCGAAAATCACCTCCATCTTTAAATCGTGATCTTGTGGGATCTCTGAGAAAATATTCTCACAATAACTCTCGTTTGATTGATTTAATTTGTTTTGTGGCGCAATAATGTTGACAAATAAAAGAGCGACATCGATCGGAACATTCAATTTCTTTATCAACATTCGAATATCATTGAGAAATTGTTGTTTGCGGATTTTTTCGGTTTCAAATTGATGTGACAATCGTGAATCATTTTTTCGATCACATCCAGTGGAAAGCATAGTTTCGTACTTAAATTCAACGTTTTACTAGTCACAATTTTTGCGACATCTTTAATTAAATTGTCCATCACAGCTTGTTTCTTTTTCTCCGTCAATGGGAGCTCTCCTTTCTCCAATATAATTTTACAAATCTCCAAAATATTCGTTGTTTGAAAAGCTTCTTTCATATTGCCTTTGCTCTCAATTTTTGCTTTCGACACATTCGTGAAAATCAGCTCGTTTTGCAGAGCTTCACTGATTTGAGATTCAAGTTCTTTTCGCCAAGCGATCACTTTATTCGGAAGCACGATATTTTAAATCGAGAACTTTTTCTATCTGTTCTTACGATTAGTTTCACAACGGAAACATATGTCAATGGCTTTTGATTTGTCGGAGAAAATAATATCATGAGAAAATGCTAATTTTAATTACTAATGATATTCAAAATTGATAACGCGAAATACAATCACAACTGTTTATTTTGAAGATTTAAACAAGTTACATTTGGATGAATTTTTTTCCAGAAACAATATAATTAATTTTCAAATAATTTTATACATATATATAAGATTTTTTTACATAATTTTAATATATAAAACATATATTTTTTCTCTTGTCAATCTGGAACAATAACATTGTCCTCAAATACATTTTCACTATTAGTTTCAGCGATTTCCTCTTGATAGTGAACTTCATTTTCATATTCTTTGAAACTCTTCTTTTTCTCCTACCATTTCCGTTAACCAGCTAAGTCATATACCAAAGCTCCTCTGTAATGGTACGCCTCCTATCATCTGCTGTCTTAATTATTCTACTACTATAAACCTTATCTTCCTATCAGTCTGATCTACCTTACAAATTACGTCAACTTCTCCCACAACATTCATCTGTGCACCTTACAGGCTATCAATCTCTGATTCCTACTATATATCGTAGAATTCTTAAAATTTCTTATCTGTTCGCCTGTTATCCCATTCTTAGCCGCTCCAGTGTCATTCGATTTATATTCCGTCTATTATCACTGTTATACTCGATCGTCCTTGGAGTCTGTGGTGACGTCAATTCTCACCGTGTTCGATAATGTCGAACTCCAATTATGTCATGTCTCATGACATCACTTGCGTTCAAATTCCGGTGATTTCATATGTCATGACGTCACCAGAATATGAATTACATGAACTGGCCCCAGGCCATATTGCACAATATTGCCTCAGTATAAAAGGGGACAACTGTATAATTTTTGTCGGTTTATTCTATACCCCAATTAACTGTAATTAATATATTTTATTAATCGTTTCGTGTTCTTTATAGAGTCTATCATACTTTACTTTCTCCTGCTTGTTTTCTAACGTCATAATTTTATTTGAATCCTCAACTTTATTCTCTGCCGATATACTCTTCACCCAACGTAAAATTTTCTTTTTCAATTCTCTGTGGTCGTAAATATTATTCTGGCTTGCTGCGCCCCTACTACATCCACTATAATTTGTTTTTATCTATTCATCTATGTCTGCATTTCTATTTATTTTAAACTGTCGCATTTCCTCCATATTGTTATAAGTTATTAATGGGCTATTTATATTCATATTTTTATCATTTATTATATATTTTTTATTTTTATTAATACTTTTACTATAATAATCATATATACTACTTTCAAAATCCGGGTTAAGATTTAAAAAGCTTACTCAATCGCCAAAATCAGTTCATCGTCGACTTGCTTCTCTTTATTTTCTCTAGGATGTTTTGTATTCTCCATGTTCAGCGCAGCCAACAGGCGTCCTCAAACTATGCCTTGTCTGTAGTCGTTCAAATATTGATTCGATATTTTGCATGTTCTCAGTCAACTTGTCAATTTAGCGTTCTGTTGAAATTGCATTTTATCCCACGTTGTTCCATACCATTGTATTTCCTAGTTGTTATAATTGAAGGAATTCAGTCTCAAATTTGTATAGTATTCCTCTGCTTTGTGACCCCATCCTTGACATCTTTGACCTTTTACTGGAAATTCTCGTCTGATATGACCTTATTGACCACATCCGAAACATGTCCCTTCTCGTTTTTTTCTGACATTTGGATCTCATATGACCCAATTTGTTGCAATTCCAACAAGTTCTCTGTTCTCTCTTCGGTACCTTTCCCAATGGAATTCAATTTTTGGACTGATTGTTCTGTTGTACCGCGCTGACATAAGGTAGTATTACTGCACTAGATTAGTTCATCACCGACTCCACTTCGTCCATCTTTTTGAAAATCGTTTTTATCTCTTCCTTCTATTGAATATCCCTAATTTTTGTTTCTTTATTTGTTTCACTATCCTTGTTCCAATTTAACAACAGGCATTTTTATTTCATGGGCGGTTCTTTGGAAGGTTTCGAAAGTCTCCGCCATTTTCCTTGCTTTAACAAAGAATTCAGTCATCATCTCTATAGTTCTGCGAAACTCAGCCGCTTCTCTTTGGATTTCCATCTCAGATCGTTTATTTTGAAAGGCTTTCGCAATCTGTTCTCGAACCCTTTCTCTGGTGGTTTCACGATTTCATATACTGGAGTTATATCCCGCTAAAGTAGGGCCACTACCAGCGTCTCTTTTAGGCTTTCGGGAACACCCGCAGCTTTAAAATATTTATTGAAACTTGTAAATATTTTCATATCGTCGTCCCATTTGAAATGCTCCGGAATTAATCTAGAGATAAACTAGTCAAAGCTCGTGGCCAAGGCTGCTCTGTTATATGTGTTTAGAACATCTCCTACATTATCGTTATTAAAAGACAACATCGATTTCCAAATTTTTATTAATCCAAAAAATGTACTAATACTCTTTAATTAAACAAACTTAATCGAAATTAAATTCATTTTTTTAATTTTAAGAGACTATTTATATCATAAATCAAAACTGGTACAATAAAAATAAATATAGTATTGATAATTCATTTTATTTATTTTTAATTTCCAATGATTAAATACTCTCATTTTCTTTTAATAAACTTCCGAAATTTATCATGCTAACCAAACTTTATTTAGTTCTATTAAATTCTACTTATTTCATCTACTATTTCTAAAAATTCCTAACAAGAATTACATGCTTTAAATCTAAAATATTATAAGCAAAGTATATATCATGACTGAATATAGGCCAGGAATTAAATTGTTGCCTAGAGACAGCTTTAGCTTTAGTCCATCAATGAACGCTTTGCCAATTGTTTATTAGAGTTAAAACAGTTTGTAGTTAATATAACTAAGATAATTTGTTGTTATTTCAGAAAAACCGTTGTTTTATTCAATTAAAATTCTATTTGTTTTTACATACATGACAGTAATTCGGTGGTGAAATATTAAAACGAAAATTAAACTAAATGATTCAAAGTATTCAGTAAGACTTGTTCATATAATGACCTCTAAATTCAAATAACAATATGGTTTTCCATTTGTTCTGAAAGATTCGATTGGTTAAAATAAATGCACACAAACACAGATTCAGTGAACAAAAATAATTAGAAACAAGTTTTCATTGGTTGATAAAAGGTGTGTGTCGATGATGTTGCATTAAATACAAACGATATTGTAAGTTGCATTAAGTACAACATATTTTGGTTTTTCCAAAATTTTATTGGATTATTTAATACAAATCATTAAATTGTTAACATTTTATTATTTTGTATATGTACAAATATGTATTTAATTATCTCTATCAATGAATAATGAGCTAATGCTTATAATAATTAATATTACATCTTATTTATTATTAAATTCTTAATATGAATAAATGAAAATCAAATATTAGTTTTAAATAAATTATTTTCTGTTATTTAATTACATTGTGTAGTTAAAGTTTTTTTAAATTGAAGTTAAGTGTTTGGATTCACACAAAAAAAAGAAAAGTATGTGTAAAAACGAGTTCTTATTTTGAAAATACTTGTGATTAAATCAAGACTTGTTCGTTATTTTGCAGAGATAAGAAAGATAAGTGAATAAAACGTTTTATATTAAAGAGAAACTATGTGCAGGTAACTAATATGTTTTTTTTTTAATTTTTGTAAATGTACTTTACAATCAATCTATTCTGTTTGATGACAGGGACTTTGCAATCAAATTTCACTTATTTTCGATTTTTGCTGTAGAGAACGGATAATAAGGATATAATCCTCTAAATAGAGAAAATAAATGTATTAAAAATGATCCATTTAAAGCGATCGTCTGTAAACGAATTGAAATTGAATCAAATTTATAGGTAAAATTACGACTTAAGATGAGATATAATTAAGTCTATAGATTCCTTATTTTAAAAGAGTGAACTTTTTTCTCTTATTGGGTCACATCTTACCTGAAATCTTATATTGAGCCTCTAAAGTAGAAAATTTGGAAGAAAAAATAATCAACTTAAAGTACTACATCAATGTGGTTAAAAATTACTTGCCTCCAAACTAAAGTACTTCTATGAATATATGCTTCAGAGGGAGACCTGACAAAACCGTTCATCGAAAAAAGCACTCCAACAATACCTACCCTGGACAAAAAATATAAAAAAATTTGATTTTTGTCTGAAAACGCAATTTAAATCAAAAGGATGTTATAAATTATCTAAGACGATTTTCATCTAATCTGGAAATATAATATTATGTTACTTTTTTAACTCTTCTTTTTATTTTATTGCAAGTAAATATTCGTAGTTATTCAAAAAAATATCAGTAAATTCAATTCCATCGTTTTCAATAAACTGTTGATAATTTGGGTTATTCCTTTAATATAAGGTTTAATTCTAGATTTGATTATCCATTAAAAATGATTTATATTTTTAGTCTAGGTCGCTACAACATGCATCTTTTTATACAAAGATTTCTTTAGTGTTTGCTAATACTTTCTGTAGTTGTTAATTGTTT
>MQRK01208082.1:587-10810 GCA_001938485.1 Girardia tigrina | reverse complement strand
TCTGTGATGCCCTTAGATGTCCGGGGCCGCACGCGCGCTACAATGGCAGTACCAGCGAGTTTTATTCCTAGCTAGAAATGGCCGGGTAACCTGCTGAATCACTGTCGTGTCAGGAATAGCGGATTGAAATTATACCACTTGAACGAGGAATTCCTAGTAAGCGCAAGTCACTAGCTTGCGCTGATTACGTCCCTGCCCTTTGTACACACCGCCCGTCGCTACTACCGATTTGTGAATATTTTAACATCATTCGATTTTTTATTGGAAATGATCATTACAATCGTCATCTCAAAATACGGATTAATGAATTTCATACTAGAATTTTTTAATCAAGGATCAATTTGTAAGAGCAGAATATCATTTATGTCAAAAGATAATTTTATTATTGAATCTTCAAAACTTGATTTTCAATACGAGCACTGATTCTGTGAATCATTGTTGATTAGAAATAGCTACTCATTGACTAACACACAGAACGTGTTGACTAAATGCAACTGAATTTTAAATATTTCTTGATGAATTTGATCAATGGGCAAAAGAAAAATAGAACACGGCTGGTGAGCCATGTCATGGTTTTTACCTGGGTTTTTCAACTTAGACATCGCCCAGCAACACTTATTAATTAGAATTATCCATCCCAAGAGTAATCCTTTTCGGATAGGAAATCAATGTCCTCCAAATGCGTCACTCCATAATTGAAGGTTTTAAGCAACTCGTCTAGGGCCTCCTGATCAAAGTCCTTCACTTTCACTTGGGTCCCCTCTATACTATCTGACCTGTATCAATGTTCAATTTAAAGTCCTTTGGACTGGGATCTTCATGAAATTTGATTAAGCTTAGATTGTCGATTCTACTGTCTAATAATTCCATTGAGCCGCAGAGCATTTGACGTCTGAAATAAAACATACAATTGAAACGCTGCGAATTTTCTGCGGTAAAATCTGGGAGATTATTGTAAACGTTCGAGTAGCAAGCTGGGTGGACACAAATGAAGCACCAAAACACAGTCCACAAAGCACAGCATTCATCAAAATTAGTAGATGGTGTGTGTTCTATGGTCTTCTGCTGGTGTAATCTATTATGATTTCATGAAACCTGCCTCGTCTATCACAGCGGATGTCTACTCCAACCAAATGCAAGATATGATGTGGAAATTCAAAATCACAGTCGCGTTTGGTAAACATTTTGACTCTCATCTTTTTCCACGACAATGCAAAACTACATACTGCACTTAAAACCATGAAAAAACTACATGAATTTGAGTTGTAACTTCACAATCACCCTCCTTTATCACCAGACCTAGCTCCAACTAACTGTCATTTCCTCCTCAAATCGAAAAACTTTTTGATAGGAAAGAAATTCAATTCCGAAGATGTCGTAAAAATGGCCTTCCAGGAAGTTATAGATTCTCGCCACCAAATTTTTATTCAAATGGCCTCAATAAACTGCCGTTCAAATGAAAAAAGTGTGTCGATAATATTAATGCATACTTTTGATGAATGACATAAATAGTTTTATTAGTATATTATCAATAAACTTTGACTTTAGTTCTACAAATTTCATATTTGACGACCTAATATTACATTAAACTAAACAAACTTCAAAGTACATTGTAGTGACGCTATTTTTTTATAAAATCATTGACAGATTGTCAAAATTCAATTATATTAATTTTTGGCTCAATTAATAATAAACAAATTATATTTCATATCAATTACTCGATCAAACTAACAAAAAACAATTCTGAAATAGGAGTTTTGTTTAGCTGAGCTAAATGATGAACAATTTGTCTGAAATGGCCACAAATTCTCGGTGCCAGAACTGATACCGACACCACTGGTGTCAGTAATGACCCACTCAACATATCTCCTACGAACTTAATTTTTGTGAAAATTATCCAATCTATGTAAATCTTGATAAAAGAAATAAATCAAAAAGAACAAGTCTTCATTGTCAAATAAAATAATATAAAAGTATAAATAAAAGAATTGAATAAAGTAATATTTTATTTACTACTATCAAATAAACGACAGTATTATTCAATACTTTTAATCCGTAAAACTTTAATTTAATATTAAAATGTGTTTTTAATAAATATTAAAAAAACAACTTGAAAATTAAATTCCACACTAATTTCATATTTATTTTTCATAATTAATTATTGTTTTTCTTTTGTGAAAAAAAGAATAAAAATAATAATTTGCATTAATAATACAAAAAAACTTAGAATTTCTTTCTTAGTGGATTTAAATGAATTATTAATTCAAAATAAATAATTTCTTTAAACAAAATTAAATCTACTATAAATGTAACATTAACATGGATTTTAAATTAAATTAAATCTACAATCTAAATGAAGCTCAATCAACTCTAACGGAATTGGACATTTAAATTATTAATCAATGTCATTTCTAAGTTCTAATAATGGAAATTCACAATAAAAATTCCAATAAACTGAGACCATTAATTAAAGTTTGAGTTTTAAATTGAAATAAAAATGAAAAATGAATGCACCGACAAATTAATATATGTTCTATTTTGTTTGGTTTCGTTTCGATTCTCCGATTTGTGAATACGTCCGAACAATATTCACAACATTTATCATTTGATATTTTCAAACATTTTATATATTTTTTGTTCTTTGATCATTTTTTCGCGAATGCAATTTTGTGTCAGTAAAAAAATTGATTAATAGTTTGATAATCATTTTGGAAGATTATTTTTATCCTTTATCGTCGTATTTTCAATTTCTTTAACATTGGGGATCTCTGAAATCCGGTTTTATTTAGATGAGGCTTTAAATTTGAAATTCGTATGAAAAACATATTCAAAGGAAATTAAATTTATTATTTAATTACATCCTTTTTCTTGGATGTTAAGAAGTATTTTTATTACTTGGGACGTACTAAAGAAGATTTTCTGTTCAGGAAGCCTAAATCATTTACATATAAACTTGTTTATCAATTAAACGACCTCTTAAATTTCTCAGAATCCCTTGGAGATTTTTTTCATAGATTATACATGAGTTTTTAGTACCATAAACCATTTTGGACTAAATTTTGGTGTTGACAACCATTGCGGGGTAATTTTGCTTTACTTCTAACTTCATTATAATATTTTTTAATATCACAAATTATTTTATTTTCATAATTCTCTAATGGATTTTCGTCATACCAACAACAACCAACATATTAAAATATCCACATATTTATCTTTCAGTGTAACTTATATTATAAAAATGAAAAGTTCAAACAGCTGAGAAACTTGATTATGAATTTTTACTTACAAATTTTCAAATCCAAAAAACCCTAACATCTCATGGTTAAACTGTTTATTCAAATTTTTTTTAAATTTAGTTATCATTTATAAATATAAATAAATAAATATATGTATAATAATATGTAAAATAAAAAAACAGCCATTTTTCCAAATATGTATTTATCAAAACTAGTTTTTCCATATTGGCATCTTCAGTTGACTAATTGAAATTTCAGATTTAAGTCCTTTTTATATAGCGGTAGACTGTTACACAATATTACTCAATTTAAGGCTTTTTTATTTACTTTTTTATTTTTTATTTTATTCCTGCTCTCTCCTGCACAAAATACAATTTATCAATTGAAAAACTTTATCGATATCTATTTTGAAATGACAATATCGCTGTATGCTTGTCAGATTTTTTTATATAGATAAATAATTATATGAAATTAAATAATTAAAATAAAAAGACGAAATTTATTAAATTAAAAAAATAATAATTAAACTAAATTTAAATAGTTTGAATTGTACTCATTATTTTGAATTTTTTGAATTATTATTATCACCAATAGGATGATTGTTCATTCGATTGTCTGAAATCATGGTAATAATGAATCATCGATAATCAGTTTGAGACATTCAATAACTCTTAAAATACTGAAACGGAATCTTGAAATTATCATTTTATATCATATTTATACATGTTCTTATCTTCAGTAATATTACTCTTAAAATCTTTTCAGCCATGTTCGTGAATTTGTTTACCAATGGCCTTTGCACTTGTACCAAGTTATTTTATTAAGCAAGAACAGAACACAATGTTAAATAACATTTATTACTAAATATATCTTTAAATTTGTTTTTTTTATAATTTAATATTTATATTAGTTAATATGCAAAAAAATAAAATAATGTGAAGATAATCACTAATAAAATTTATTAGTTTATCGTATATGATACTATTCATTACGTTTTCAAATTTTATTATATATTAAATCGGTAATTAAAATTTTTATAGGACAAATAATTATAGTTGTTCATTTCCGTGGCGAAGTAAGAAGTGAAGTCCTGTTTTTTTAATAGTAAATAAATATCATTTATTTTTATAAATAATATAAATTTTTCTATTTTAAAAAATATTGAACACCATTTTTCAACTTTTATTAGAGTAATAAATATCGATGAATTACCAAATGCCATCTTCAGACTAAATTAACATTAACTTTTGAAGCTTTTATATGAAGATACGTTTTGATTGTGAATTCGATTATGTCATTACGGCTATATTTGAAAATGTTTAACAGTGAGGTTGAGTGTGAAACTTGAAACACAATTTTCGGATGCATTGATCTTAATTATCAGGCCTCACACGTTACTCTTTCCCAATAATTTTTAAATCGATTGCACAGAATTTGAAAATCATTTTCTTTGATTTTATTTTAACATTTTAAATTAAAATGGGTAATATTGATTCCATTATCCAATCGACTATGCTCTTTGATCCGTTTGCAGAGAGGACGAGATGTCTGTCAAATGTAATTGGAGTTACACTCATTACAAGAATATTTATAAACAAGATCAGACCATAAACCAAGAGGTGTTAGAGACTTATTTTTGAACATATCATGAATTTTATATAATTGTTAAGTTCATAACAATTTGGATTTTTTCTATTTTATATATCATTTTTTTCCGAAAAAAATTAATTTAAAAAAGTTTATAATTTAAAACCTTTGATCGAATAGGAATATTACAACCCAATTTTGGGGGATTTAATTAAACTTGATGTAACTTACTAAAAACTTGTAATATGTTTATTAATGAGTAAACTACAATAAACTATAGATTTCTATATTAGAATGAATAATTAAATGTGAATGATTCTAAAAAATATTCAGTCAAAATTAGCCGATGGTGTTTTTTGTTTATATTTTCAGATGTAATGAAGTAATAAATAAATTCAACTTCATTTCACGTTCATTATAATTGTTTAATTTAAGTCAAAATGCCTTTAAGGCGTGCTATAAGCACTTTTTGCTTTTCAAACTAGTCTACTGTTAAATTAGTTTAATAAAATTCCATCAAGAACTTGTGAAATTTGAGAATGCACATTCAGAAAGAATTTCCGCTTTTGATTATCAAATAATTATATTTTGAAGATTTATCAACCGAAATTAATTACTAAGCAGTGGTCCTTTAAATTTAGAGAAAATGTTGTTTAATATTTTCAAATTTGGTAATTTTATAAAATTAAGGATTATCGAAAAATTTACCGGTGCAAATTGACGATATAAGAATTAATTAACAACAAAAAATATAAATTTTTATCGTTAGAGAGAGAAAATGATTATGATTATTTTTGGTCGTGTTAAAAAAATTATTTATTATTTTATTTAATTAAACAATAAAATCAAAATGTTTACATGCATAAAAATTCGTAAATTCTTTTAATAGAAAAACAAAAAATTAGAGTGTTTGTCTCATCTTGTGTAAAAACAGTTTTCAGTTTCTTTTAAACTCTGTATACGTAAATAAGCCTCCCCCGACTGAATGGATAACTGAGTATTTTAGAGGCTACAGTACCAGCATTGACGTACAGGGTAGTAAGTTATAGACTCTGTATCGGGTAGAAACCAAAGATAGACAATACAGAGCCTACTGACTTTCTCGCACTGCTTTAGATGCAAGAATACGAGCTTTCAGTGCGCGGGCACGCTTCGGTTTCCCAGTCAGAAAGGACCAGCCATGATCCCTCGTACCGTGATTCTGTAGAGCTTTGGCTGTGTAAATACGTTTCGTACAATGAGTAAAGGGACACCGAAATATCCCCACATCATTTGTATTACTTAACCGAAAGTTTAGAATCACTCCTGAGTCCGTCTCCGCGGTACCATCGATGGGAATTGACACATCATGCATCGCGATCGGGTTTGAAGATTTTTTACATCCTTCATCTGCGTTATTTTGTGAAGCACTAGTACCACTGGTACTGCCTTGGTTTCGGTGATCGATCAATAAATGTCTCTTTAACCACCCATCCGTTTTATATGTCTTGTGACAATTTTCCATGGGACATCGGCGTCGTGACCGTATACACGTTTTTGATGTGTCTTCTTAGTTCCTTCTGTTCCGCAAAAGCTTTGAAACAAGAAGGATACGTGCATTGCACTCTTTTGATACCAATCAGGAGTATTTTCGGGTACACTTTTCTTTGTTCAATCATTCAGCGATCGAGTGATGTATTGCATTACGATATTATTATTTGCGATAAAAGACGATTGACTTTCCTCGTCAGTCGATAATTTCTGATACTGAACAAAGATGTTGGCGACAGAGTTGGTTGCTCAGCTTCGAAGCTGCGTGGCAGTGGCCCTGGTTGGGATACCGTAGGTCGAGGGGTAATTATAATAAGCAATAAATCAGTAAGTATACAGGTCGGGAAATCGTCACCTTTAACAAAAATCGTCTCTCTGTCCATTTGAACCGAAAAATCTCGTATATTTAAAAACCAAACCAAAAACGACGGTTCCAAAATCCATACATTTTTTAGAAATCCTAGTGGTGACTGAAAACGATACAGAGTTTCCATTAAAGTAATCATTCCCGATAATTCAACATTTATTTCGATTTATTTACTTTTTCGTTTCTTCGAGCTCATACCGTAGCTTTCTAAGTTCTGGTTTTGAAATG
Source organism: Girardia tigrina (assembly GCA_001938485.1). Lineage (NCBI taxonomy): Eukaryota > Metazoa > Platyhelminthes > Tricladida > Dugesiidae > Girardia > Girardia tigrina. The sequence goes on along the minus strand of MQRK01208082.1, from coordinate 3,862 downwards.
ATTATATGATGACGACGGACAAACAAAAAATACTAAAAGAGAGATGAAGCAGTTGGTGTTAGCATTATACTATTTTATTTCCGACGATTATTATGGACGCTTCTCCTTTTCAATTACCTGACCATCATATAATAAGAACTATAATCAACTCATGTTACCCGTCATTTGATCGGAGTCCATAAAATTTTCTAATCCACTAACCAAAATCTAATAAATCAAATTTGATTTTTATATATGTTTTATATATGTAATGAAACATAAGTCAAAGAACAAACCAAGAAATTAAATACAGAAAACGTCCAAAAGCTTATTATAATTTTCATAATACGGAAATGTATTAGGTGTACCAATGCATTTAAAACCCGTGGGCGTCCTGTGGGTGTTGATTAATTAATTTTCTACATTAATTAGTTTAATAACATTAATAAGCAAAATCGACATCCATGCAAATTTTGTGATCCCAACGCAGACAGACCAAGATATGTTATTTTTTCTAGGAAAGTTGATTATCGCCGACAAATAAAACGTCATAAATAAATGAGGCGCTTGATACTTAAACAGCAAATGAACGTAGAAGATAAATCTAGATAATTATATCACTACTAAACTAAGGTCATTCCTTATGACAAAAAGTGTCAAGCATCAAAGCTTAAATATTCTACCTACTCTACCGGGTTCGACTTCCTATATATTATTAAAAAATAAACAATTGTTAAAAGAAATTTAAATAATTTAATATGTAACAAAAACAAATATGTAACATTAAATCAAAGAAATAATTGTTAAATGTTCTAAAAAAAAGATTAATGGATAAAATAATTATAAAGTTGCTGTTTTGAATAAAGAATAAAATATATTAATGAAGTCTATATTTCGTTTCGTAGCTGGCCCATTCTGAAGGAATATGTTTTTATCTTCAACCCAATGTGTATCTTTTGTTAAATAAGAATAGATTAAACATTCCAGATTTTTATTTATGATAGAAATTCTTCTTAAAGCGTTTGTAAAATTGTCTTTAAATCCACTAAATTTACCTTTCTCCACATCAAAATAAACCTCGATTCGAAAATGCTTTTCAATAGATCTACTTAAGTCTGAATATACTGAATTTTCATAAACTTTGGGTGTCAACATAATCATACATAAATACCTACTCTCATTGGCAATCCAAGTGTTGTCCACAATCCCACCCATACATTCCTCATTAAAAATAATTGACCGGTGCGATAATAAATAAGAACAATACACAACATTAAAACTATATGACATTTCATCTTTTAAAATATGATCTGTAGATATTAAAAGATAAAATTCGTCTAAAACATACGCCATTTCTTCCATTTCAGGAATAAAAATCTTTTCCGAATCATCAAGCGCCTTTACTACAAGCTGTATCCTGTGAAGAATCTCATCTTTTAAGTTTACTCCCACTCCTAATTTCAAAACACATTCCAGTAATTTAACAATGTTATTTAGTTCTATCATTAAAATAATTAGTAAAAATTCTTGCCTGACGGTCTGATAAAGTAGTAAATCTGTCGACGTAGCTTTTAACTGGTGCATAAGGATTACTCTACAGCCATCATCGTTTAGAGAAGAAAGATTTAGAAAGATACTATCTAAATCTAATCTTTCAACCAACCAAGGTGGAAACTTCCAAATACTGCATGAATCAAGGTCGACGTTTGGTGAAGATTCATCACATTTTATTTTTGCTGTATTTAGTTCCTGAATATATACGTTTTTAAGGATTATTTTTTCATCACAACTCGTATTTGTACAATTACAATTATCGTTTCGATTGAATTCGATTTGAAGAAAATCTTTATTTTTTCTATTTTGTTTTCTTAGAACTAAATTATTTATTGTGAAATTGTAAGTAAATTTTGGAAACAATATATCGAATACGTTGGAATTATTCAAATCTACTTTTCGGTTTTAATATTGATATTTCTAAGTTATATGCCCTTTTATGGTGATGGTTTCGACTGAGAAATGGCTCTATTGAATCTAAATATGCATAACTATTGGGCTTAATATTTTGTCCAAGGTTCTGTTTCAAACTACCTTTAACATCTATTTTATTCGGAAAGGAATCGTAACTAGAAATACCCTGCCTTGAGATCTTGCCAGGCTCATTACAATTCATATTCCTTTGGAATATCCTTGTACATTTGTAATTTGACAGTCTATTAGATTGATAATTTCGTGGAGAAATTTGTCTACATCCACTTTTCCTATGTTTCAAACTCAAGCTTTTGTATAAATCTAAGAATTTTATCGCCAAATGCTTCAAAACAAACATTTTTATAACATCTTTGACAACATCAATCATAAATTTATCATAATATTTTTCAATTTTTTTTTCAAATAATTTTTGAAAAATAATTTTTTTTGAAACTGTTTTATAACTTTTGAAGTTTTTCTTGTCTGAGAAATATTTCATAATTTGGTTGACATCATGTTGCAACTCGGTCAGAGGGACCCCTTGTTTCCACATATCTTGAAATTCACATTAATTTGTTCCAACAGATCCTTTTAGTTTGATAATAATTTCTTGTTTCCTTTTTGTTAAATACCGAAAAACTTTTTGTTCTGTATTATCTTTAATGCATGAATATAAATAAAAACTTAATATTTTAAATTGATTTATTTTAATTAACGTTTAATTAATAATATTACAGTATACATATTTATATATATCTTTTATGTCTTGAACAAGAAATATAACAATGATAAAAAATCAGATGACTTAATATGTATGAATACATATTATTATAAAAATAATTATAATAAAAGTCATTATATATTTCTTTTTATTTGTAAATATTACAATTGAAATGTTAAATACTACAATATTTTAAAGATACTCTTTTGTAATTATAATTGCAATTTCCGTATAAATGATTAAAGTAATAATTATTACAAAATAAAATAATAACATTTTATTTTGAACGCTTACATAAATTATAATTATTAATTTCTTATTAATCATTATATGACATTCGTTTCTATACACACCTATATTATATTATTATACTTATGTTTATTTCAAACAATGTATTTTTACTAATGTTATCTATAAATATTATCTCCATATTTAGTTCAAAGAATATTTAAAAAGTCAATACAAAATATTATCTTGATATGCAAACGATTAGGTATACCAGGAGGAAAGACTCCCAATTAGGGTTTCTGAAAAACAGTGGTTTTCAAAAAACAGCTGTTTAACTGTTTCTGATTTTTAAAAAACAGCTGTTAACAGCTGTTTTACT
>MQRK01208072.1:10341-22277 GCA_001938485.1 Girardia tigrina | reverse complement strand
TATATATATATATATATATATCAATTAAATAATGTCAAAAAGAAATTTGAAAAAAATTGTATTTTCATTATAGACCGGGAACTTTTAGGACAACCGAATAATGAAAGTGGAATAAACGCTACTTATAGGCCCCAATTTTGATTTAGATATCGCGATTAAGTAGAATAAATATCAGAGGACATATTTAGCACAAATTAGATCATAGCTAAATTTTAAAATACCAAGTAAATGAACTACTTTGTATTTCACTGTAATTTAAATTTATTTATGGTGTATAATAAAAGCCATCGCTTTTAAATAAATAAATTTTCACAGACTAGATTTTAAGGTCGTCAGTTTGGTTTTGCAAAAAATTCAGATTAAAAGTATATGTTATCTTCTGTCTTGAAAAGATAAAAATTTGAAGTTGTAAACATTAATTCAATGAACCAATAAAGAAATTAGTTAATAACCACAGAACTGAATATAAATAATCCTAAAAAATAATCAGAAATTAAACGAAAAAATTGTTGAAAACATAAACAAAAATTAAGAAAATAAGTTCAATTTTTAATCTAATTTTTAATTTTAAGGAAACCATCAACCGTGCAATTCCTCAATTAAATGTTTTTTCACATTTTTGAATATTAAAAATATCATGCTTAAAAATAATCTAGATAATAATAAAATTAGAAATATTTCTAGAAACATTAATTATTAATACTAAATTAGAATAAGAAAATTCTATCAGTAGGGCTGGATATAACGTATTAAGGGATTAGTACATTTTGCTGTTCCTTATTCCGTGAGTTTTATAATATATTACTGTTTCATTAAATAAAGAAAAGTAGTAATTACATGAATAATATGTTTAAAAAATGTGTTTATTTTTTTATTTCAAAATGTTTACCTCTGATGGTGTTTATGTAAAAGCAACCGTTAAAATAAAAAATATCTTAATTTTTATGTTCATTGGTAATGCAAAATCCATTGATTATTTGTCATTTTTGAAAACATTATGAAATAATTCATTATATTTCCTTTCACTATATTCATTTTTTATTTTGAAATCTTTTTTGTTGTGAATTGAATTCTTGTCTTGAATTAAACCATCAAATTAAATTATAATTTTGCCAATTTTATTTCGCTTTAAACTAAATGTTATTAAACTGAGATTGTTTCTGTATCATTTAACAATATGAAATTAAATAATCTAAATTTTCACTTAAAAAATTAAATTTTGTAAGGATTATTAGTGAAATATCTTTTAAATCTTTTAAATCTCGTTTAAATCTTTATTGCAATTACATTTAGAGTCATTAAGACTCTCAGAAGGTCTTTCATCGTTTGCCATCCTTCTAATCGGTTTTCTTATTTCTGTTTTTAATCATGATTATTCGAACAATTTTTCTAAATTATTTTTTAAAATATTTAACCTCTAAAAATATTAATTAAAAATATTAATTTTTACCATTTTTCAATAAATCCCAAAATAATAAAAATGACATCAAATTATTAAAAATGCATTTAATTTAAATTTTACTAAAAATTATTAAACTTAATTTTAATTCTGAAATTAAAGATATGAACTTATAAAATGATTATTTTAATTATGTTTTTTTAATTAAGTCAATCACTTTAAACTTAATAAAAAAATACCAATTTCCATCTGGGTGAGAGAATCACCATTTTAAATTTAACATACTTAAATCAACATACAGCATCCATACATTTACACATTCAAACAATTTAAAATATTTATCACACCTGGTTTTCAAAGACAAAGTCCACATAGAACATTTTCTGAACTTCATAAACTCCATTCATGGTAATAATAACTTTACTACAGAATTGGAGGTAAATAATATTCTTCCATTTTGGAATGTTTTCGTTAAAAGAATGAATGATAAATGTGAGGAATATTTTAGATTTGGTATGTTGAAATTGGTATGTTGAATTTTGTATGTTGAGTTTGGAAATGTGTTTCTCCCGCCCAGATGGAAAATTGATATTTTAGATTTTCACGATGAATAATTATTCGACCATAATTTGCATTTTAAATTTACAGCATAAGATATTTTAAAAACTTTTAAAATATTAAATCGTTTCAAATTTTAATATTAAAATTTTAAATAAAATAAATAACTTTTAACTAATTTTAAAATTAATTAAATAAATGTTCTTTCTTTAAATAAAATCATTTTTAAAATAAAATTAATATATAGACAAAATTATTACTCAAATTATAAAATTAAAAATAAAATCTGAAAATAATGAAAATTTTTTCGAATAATTTTTTATTAAAAAACATTAACAAAAATTTATCAATTTTGAATAATGTCAAATTCTGAAAGCTTGGTTGAGAGTTGTCCAAAAAACAATTCAAAATGTATTGAAAATAAATGTTAGAAAACCCATATTGATGTTCTTAATAGTAAATATGAAACAGATTAGTACAAAAATTTAAGAGACAGAAATTTTTACAACATCAAAAACTTCCTGGGAAGAGAGATATAAAGGTAGTATGATTAAGGTTTTAATTCATAGAATATTGAATCTTTCCTCAACCTTTGCAAGTGCATGCGACGGACTTGATATCCTTAGAAAACGTTTACATGAACCTAAAAAAAGATAGAAAAAATATTAAATTGATACTAGATAGAATTCATGCTAACAAAGGAATTCATGCTAGAAGAAGGACGGTGAACGCGTTAAAACTATAAAAAATCCTTATTCAGAAGGTTTCGGAAGATTTAAGAATAACATTTATAAAAATATCGATAATGTTAAGATAGTGTCTGTAAAATTCAAAATAAGAAATTACCTTACAGTGAAATCCAAAACTGAAAATTTGGTGAAAGCTAATCTTGTAATCAAATTTAATTGACATGTGTGTTTAATTAAATTTAATTGACATTGGAGAGAAATCGTCATCTAAAAACACGGATTAGTGAACACTCACAGTTGAGTAGATTGAGTAAGGTTCTTGATCACTGCAAATGTTGTAAAGATATTCAACAATTTCAAAAGGTGAATTTTCTATTCTTCAAAAGAATTTTGATCAAAAAAATAGAAAGGCAGTTTTAAAAATCGATTTTAAAAAAATTGCCCCTCCACAGTCTATCACTTTTGCCTTGGACTGGGGGGCATTTTTGGTCACTGGGTGGCCAAATGATCCCCTAGTCAATATGTTTAAAAAGGCCCTGCAGGATACACCACAATCAGATAAACCAGATAAACACAATGGAAAATCTCACCAAACGTGTGAATTTATTTAGATACAGAACGGGTACATATTTCTACTCATTGATATAATTAGTATAAAGAATATTACGTGTGGCCTTAGAAGTACACCAAGTATTTAAAATAGTAATTTATGCACAGCAATTGATATATTAACAGTTGAAAATATCGAAATTGTTTTTTTGCAAAATTAAAGAAATAAAATTGTATAACCTTCAAAATTGATTATCAATTATTAAAATTTTGTAATGAGTTTAAATTATGATTTAAATAATTTATTCAAAATAGTAACGTAACCATTCCACTGTTTACAGTTGGAATGTTTTTGTTACATGTTAAATTTATTTATTAAATGAAATATTTAACATGAAAAATATAGAGAATTATTTGTTTAAATAATATCTATTTAAAAGTATTTTGTTGAAAAATAAATTTTATAGATTTGTTATTTGTTGTTACAAACTATCCGGACAATGATAAGCGATTTAAAAATTATACTCGATCATTTGGAGAAATTTAATGGAAACGGCAGTTTTGAAATTTGCAAGAAAAAGTTCAAGATGATTATGGAAATCCATGGGATTTAGGATCCGGCCCAATATCTTCCTTTTTTGTTGACGGATGTTCCGTTAAATATATACATGGAATTGGATGAAAAGAAACAGAGCAACTGTGAAGAAGTACTGCAAATCTTGGACAATTCATTCGGATTAACCAGACGATCTGCGTACAGCTAACTGATTAATTTGAAATATTACGAAGGATAAAATATTGACGATTACGTTTCTCAAGTAAAGATATTGGCATCAAAAATCGACGATCTGACCAAGGCAGCCTTTATAGCTGGATTGCCTTTCGAGTTAGAATTGAATTTAGAGCAGGCCGGAGATCAAGATTTAACCGAAATGGTTGAATATAGTCGCAGGTATTTAGGTATTTATTTATTAAAAAGTGCGTCACACAAAGTTCAATGTCAGCGGTACAAAACGTTGGTGATGGAAAGATCGTTTCTAAAGAACGAGGTCAGGTCAGCGGCGGTAGAAGGAGTTCCTTTACAAAACTCCGTATGCCACATAATGGACATTTCCGGGCGCTACCAACCATGACTATCATTGTTAACAACTAGTCGGTTACAGCGTTGGTAGATTCGGGTTGCTCAAAAACTGTTGTTTTGTAAGGATTGATCAAGGGAAACGCATTACAGTAAAATGAGCAACTAATTGTTTGGCTAATGGCGATGATATATGTGTGGGGATTAGTGACGTGGAATTGACTATAAACAATAGAACTATGAAAGTAGAATGTTTATTTACCCTATGATTTGGGAACTTTAATTTGTATGGATGTTATAAGTGAACTTGGGGGTGTGAAAATTAATAAGGGTGTTATCGAATTTGGTGTATATAAGAGAAGGAATAAAGAAGACTGGTGACAATCTGAGTTGTGTCACGGGTGTTATGCCAAGTTTTAGCCTGAACAAACACAATTATGAGATTGAATTTAAGGATAATTGGACGGTTAAATGGAAGTGGAAAGATGAGGCGTCGAGTTATCTACCAATTCGACATTCGACCTTTAAGGATGAAAAATCGAAAGACATATCCACAATGAAAATTCTTGAGAAGTGGATGAAGAAGGGCTATTTAATCGAATTTGACGAAAAGGAAATTAGTAAATCGAAAGGATCTATACCCATATTTGGAATATTGCAAGTTAACAAATCCAAGATAAGACCGATCTTTGATTTTAGGAAATTAAACAATTATGTAGACGTGTACAGTGGCTCGGCAGATATATGTTTGGAAAAACTTCGTACCTGGCGGTGAAAAGGATCAAGATTTTCCATGCTTGATTTATCAGAGGCTTATATGCAGATTCGCATTCACAAGGAAATGTGGCGTTATCAATCATGTATCATTAATGGCAAAAATTACGCTCTAACCAGGATGGGCTTTGGTTTAAATATCGATCCGACCATTATGACTGAAATTGTAAAGTGGATTTTAAATTCTGATCCTAGAGTACGTGAAAACACCGACTCGTACATCGATGAAATTTATGTTGACAAAACTACAATCACAGTTGACGAAATTAGAATGTTGTTCGAGAAATTTAGTCTTAAATGCAAAAAACCAGAAAATCTCTCAATGGAGATTTTATGGACAAATAATTTGCAGCTATATTTAAAAAAAATCAAACTCAAAGTTTGTAAGTTATTTTAAAATGTCATTATACGTGAAAAACCCTTAAACACAAAAGAGACAATCAACAATTTTATGAAGAAAAATTGCAATTATATGTAAGAGGTACGAGTGTTGGGAGTTAAAGTCTTTAAAGATAAAAATTAGGTGAGATGGATGAGAGATAATAATTTCTAGGACGAGATAGTTGCCGAATCAATATCGCGTCGCGAGTTATATTCCCTGTGTGGTCAATTAGTAGGAATCCACCCTGTTGCAGGTTGGCTAGGTCCATCATGCTCCTACATGAAAAGGCTCAGTGAAGGAAAATGGGATGAGAAAATAGATGTCGAATTATTCGAGAAAATTAAATTTGTTTTGAAGAAAGTTAAGGAGGAAGATCCTTGTAGAGGAATATGGAGTATTGATTATTGTAAAGACGGCATCATATGGTGTGATGCCAGTTCTATGGCCATTGGGGCAGCAGTTTTAATCACTTATAAATATAATTCCAAATTCAGTAATTTTATAGTAAAAGACTTGAAAATTTTTCTCGAAAAATAATGATTTATCAAGAATGGAAAACAATGTTCTCAATTTTTGAAAACTTTATCATACTTTTTCTATTATTTGTATTTTACTTTTGTGTTATTATTTAAAAACTCTAACAATTTAGTAATTTTTTTTAAGCACTTGTTTAAATCTGGATTGATAAATTCGAGTAGCTGTAGAATATCTTTTTAAAGAACAAATATCAACCTGACAGACATATTTATGATATTTAGAGTTTACCGCTATATTTAAAAAAAAATCAAACTCAAAGTTTGGAAGTTATTTTAAAATGTCATTATACGTGAAAGACCCTTAAACACAAAAGAGACAATCAGCAATTTTATGAAGAAAAATTGCAATTATGTGTATTGATAAAAATATGAATAGACAAGTTATTGTCTGAATAATTGAATGTAGAAAGATAATTTCCTGGCATTCGTGGAATTTGACTTAAGTGTATTCTGTTGATAAATGTATTAACAATTATGTAGATGCATGTTTTATGGAAGAATAAATCAAAAAGATGGGACCATTGGCATTGATATAATTTCTTTCTTGGAAATATCAGAAATCAAAATATTTTATGGAGTTTCGTGAAACCCTTTTAACTTCAAACTGTCAAATTTTGATTTAAAGATATTTTTCTTTGTGCGGTCATCTATAAGAGCACTTGAAACGAAATATTTTAACTGACAGAGATAAACTGATTCAAGAAGTTTCTTTTGTAAATAAACAGTTACTTGATTAGTGTAAAAGAAGTTTTGTGATACACTTCGTATCGGAAAATGGTTGACAAGAATAATCAGTAATAATCCATCAAAAATCATTTCTTGGAAGTTATAATTGTGTTCTTTTAATTTATTTATTAACTAGTCTTTTTTAAGTATTATTATATAAGTGTTAATATTTTATGGTCATCTTCTTCACATATAACTTATGATTTTCATATTTCTTTCAATTGAAAGTATAAATATAAATTTTTGTATTTTATGTTATTATTTTATGAGAATTCATTTTTTAATCAAAGCTGCTCAAGTAAAATAAATAGTAAAGCATATAAAATATAAATATTCTTGTTAAAGATAAATGAAAAATAAATATAGATTATACTAAAAAAAAGTTTAGTTTAGTTTTCTTTTAAATTTCAAAGATGTTTTTATCAAAATAGCAAAACTTAGGTTTGAAAATTCAAAAGATAATTCGGAACTTGTTGCTATGATTTGATTATACTATTAGTTAATTATTTATTTTTTACTAAAATAAAGTTGCATATATTTGCATAGGTAAAGATTTACATCAGATTTTTAGTAATTTACACTCAGCCATAATTTAAAAGATTGATTTTAAATAAAATACAAAAAATCCAATTAGAAAGGAATTCACTAATCACCTTTAAATTTTTATCTGCAAACAAAATTTTTTAAAAATAAATTGGTTACTTACATTGTATACACTAGTCCACGGCCAGTTATACATTGCTTGAACTGGATAGATAAAATTACAAGTAAGGTTATAATTAATCCATTGACACGAATAGGTAGGCAAATCCAATGTTGCAACATGATCTTTGGAAACAAAATAAACTTTAATATATTTGAAATGAAGTTTGAAGATCGAATTATTATTAAACAATTAGTACCTTTCTTTGTATCGAAATTTTGAAATTTAGTATTCCAAGAGAGAAAAGGAAGTTGTTTTATTTAATAAAATAACTGGTATTCATAAATCAATTTAAGACATTGATAATTATCCAAATTGTATTTTTGAGATATAAATATTGATGCGCAACACCCAGAAATGAATTTAAGAATACTAATGAATTGTCTGTAGATTTGGCTTAGAACATATATGGCTTAAATGCATTTTAAAATTCATTATATGGGCATTCGTGGCTATTAATTATCATTTGACAATTTATCATTTTTTAGCCTGTTTGTGTGTTTGTCTCAGCTTCTTTGCTAGTTGGAATTAATGCGGCATTTATCTTTAATGTTAGCGACTGAAACACCCGCATTACTACTATATAACTTCATGTATATTTACCGTTTATTCGGCGATGTTAAAAGTCAATGATTGTTGCCTGATTTATGTAATGATGAAGTGTGAATATTTCTAGAATGTCGAGTTTTCTTTATAAATTAATTTCATTATTTAAAAAATATTTAATAACGATATCGAAATAACAAGTAGGCAAATTTAGGGTAATTTATATACTTATGAAAAATTCATATTTTGATTGACCTCAGTGATGTTGTATTTATATTTTTATTTATGAATGATAATCTATAAGATAGTCATATCATAAAATTGAATTAACATCCGCAATGATAATTAAATCAAATAAGATTTCAATACTCAGGTTATCATTTTGACAAAGTGATTTCTTAAAATTTAATATTTAGTTACTATTAATTCTCTAATATCAGATTTTTAGATGGAAATCAATGTTTATTGAATAAATATTTTTGATAATTTATTTATTTTCCATCGAAATTTATTGATAATTTTTCATATTTTATTCCACTCAGAATTTCGATATATAGTGAATGGTTTTCAAACATTTTTTATATAAAAACCATTTTCAAGAAATTATTCTTTCCAAAGATTTATGTCAATACATATCGATAAGAATAATTTTCGGGAACTCTGAAAAGAACATTACGTTAATTTGTCTTCTACACAAACAGCAAATTTTGTAACAAAATTAGATATTTTGGAACAAAAATGTTACGGATTTTTTAAATTATTGGATTTAAGTTAAAGTTCAATTTTAACACAATGGTTGATACTGACAAATAGGAGTCATTTGATTAATTTTATTCAGAAGTTACTAAGTAGAGTCATAAATCAACATGTTAAAATCTGGTACAAATTAGGAATAGTTAAGAATATTGTAATATTTTTTTATTTTAAGTTATTTATTTTATTTAATTTATAGATGCAAGTTAGATAGGCAACAGCATGATTATTAAAAAATAGTAACAAAAAATGAAACAAAAAATTACAAACGTTTTGTTCACTGGACAAAGTTTATAAGCATAAATTTTGAGCAATAATTAGGCACAATTTTCTAAATAATATCCTTAAATTATAGTAATAAAACTTATTTATAATATAAACTTGCAAAATAGAAAATTGTGTAATTTTCAATTGGAAAGTTGTGTTAGATGAAGCACTCAGTATGAATGCTATTCTGAAAAAGTTGCACGTATTACATGATTTGAAATTAATTTATAATGAATGTTCAGAACCCTAAAAAAGACACCAACTTTTACTGTCACTCTGGGACAGGGGTAACAAACGTTTTCGAGAGTGGACCGAACTTTCCAAAATTTTGACGCGGGCTGGAGAAACATTTCATTCCGTTTTCAAAAAAGATACCTATGAAACTCAAATTAATAGTTTAAACATTGAAAACTGCTTTACACATGGGTATACTCTAATCTTACCTTACTCCGAGGGTTTTAAACACCTCAAGAATTCGATCTTTAAATCAACAAATAATATTTTAAATTTAAAAATAATTTCTTAATCATTTAAAGTTGAGAATATTTTTTGCAATAAATCACATACTCCTTTACGATTGTGTTCGGACATTGTTTATCAATACACATGTAATGGGTGCAATGCCACATACATCGGAGATACTGCCCGTCATCTCTGCAAAAGAGTACAAGAACACACTCAAAAAGGGGGAAAAAGTAATATTGCTGAGCATAAAAAAACGTGTAAATGTAATATGAGCATAAATGATTTTAAGATTTTGTGCAAGCATTTTAAAAATTATTGGGAGAGTGTCATGTGAAGCATTATTCATAAGATCATGTGATCCGAAAATCAATGTTCAACAGCATTCTCAACTAATTTGTTAAGAGTTTTCGATTAGACTTACGTAAGTGATTTCATAATCATTCATTTCTTATATAAAAGCAATAAAAAAGAAAATAATCAGTGATCTGATGATGACGGTTAAACCGTCGAGATATATTATCATGAAATATATTTTCAAATGGCGTTTATATGTTTATGATAATTATAAAGTATGTTTTCTTATAAATAATGATATAGAATTTTAGTATATAAATATCTATAAATATTAATATTTAATTTTTGATCACTACAATTCTAGTATTCAAAGCATCTCTGATCGTGCTTAACTGTCTTTCCACGATTCCATTCGTATTATGATGATATGGACTTGAATAGAATACTTCAATTTAAATTTTTTTCGACATGCCCTTGAACAAAGCTGATTCAAATGTTTTTCCTCTTTCTACATGGATTTCTTTTGGTGTTCCAAATTTCCATATCCATCTATCCAATAACAATTTTCTAACTGTTTTTTCATCTTGACTAGCCACTACATTCAAGCTAATATATATACTAAACTGGTCAATTATTGCAAATGATAACAGAGTGGGCTGCGCAGCGGTTGTATGGCCGCGACGCTCTGGTGTTAGCGGCTGGATTCCGAGTCGAGGGGAGAAAATATTTACTAACATTTGCGATCCCGGATATTCCTGCAACACATCATACCATGAAGCATTTTGATTAGATGTAAAGGGTATTGTGAGTTGATTTGACGACAAATCGATGATGGCGTTGATGGGTGGTAGAATCGTCGAGCGGAGACAATTGTTTAAACAGAGAGAATCGCTGACGCGACTATTTGGTTCGTTGAGATCCTTGATCGAATTGACGCCGAGAGACTCTAGAAAAGTTGAGTCCATGCAACTCGATACCACAACGACCGACGAGTACGACTTGAGACTCTTTTTCGTCTCAATGTTGTCCCACAGCAAGAAATACGCGTTTACGTAATTCACCGGTCGACTTGTACGTTACTCGACGATCCGATTGATTCGCCAGAAACACAAGAAGTTTCAATCGACTCGTATCCATTGAAGCCGAATCCAATCCGTCGATTTTTCAGCGAGACAACACGTAAATCATGTGAAAAACCGCTTCGAGATAATTGTCCCGTGGCAAATCGAATTCTCCGGAATAATTTGGAGCAGAAAATAATGTTACTAATTCTCGCTTAGCAAAAAAATCATAACCATCTTCCACAACTTGATGTTTATCATGTTTATGGAGAAATTTTACGATGATTTCTGCTACAAAGGTAAAACTGACACATCGATCATATCCTCCCCAGTCCAGAGTTTCTTTATCCGGGTCTGACCATAGTGATTCGCAAAGTAAACCTTGATCTAGAACATCTGTTAGTCTCATAATGCGCCTTATTTGTTCCTTATTGCAAATCAGATGAAAGACCACATCCATGGCAGCAGAATATCTTTTCGTCAATTATAGCAGATTCGTCATAAAATCCATAGATCCAATTAAATTGAGGCACAATCGTGATTTCCGAAGTAGAAGAAATTTTCCGGATATTTGATTTTGTAAGCCAACAACAAACAAATCGTTTCCAAAGATTGTTAGCCTACAAAATGGCGACTCAAAATTTCAAACTTAAAAATATGTTGCGCCGGAAACTTTATTTTATTAAATTGACTCGATTAAAAAAATGACAACGATATATCACGAAAAACTGGTCAATCTGAAACGGCCTCGTGATAAACAAAAAAATCCAATTTTTTACACGAAACAAAAATTCGACCACACGATTAGAGTTTCAAAACATTCGGTGACAACTTTTTCTTAATATTTAATATATTTTTTGATCTAATTTTTTTAATTATTTATGTTTCTATTTAACAACAATCACATAAAAATAATTCAAGGCAAAAAAATAATCAAATAGTCTATCAACCAAAGCGTCGATAAAATGAAAGAAAAAAAGTAATCGCTACCCATTCTCATTTCCTTATGTAGCGGAGGCATTTAGATAATACCTGTTAGGAATTAAAAATGTTAGGAAAATTTTTGAAAGAAAGTTATATTAAATATGTACAAATTAAAATTTTTATATAATTAAATATGTAACATTCGAAAAAAGAAAGTTATATTAAATATGTA
>MQRK01208070.1:20107-31690 GCA_001938485.1 Girardia tigrina | reverse complement strand
TATTTTGATTAAAAATAAAATGTTATTATTTAAAAAAAATCGATTTACATTTTACTTTAATTTTGACCCGTTTCATATCGAACAACCTAATATATATATATATATATATATATATATATTTATGCATACCGTATATATATTGATGCATAGGACTGTAATGCATAGTTTTTATTATATATTTTTCTGTGAAGTTTAATAAAATGAAATCGAAACTGATTTTTTGTACAATTTCATAAAATATTTTTACAATGAAATGGTTAAAATTATTAATTTTAATAAATATTTTTGGAAATTAACAAATAATAAATATTTAAGAATGATTTTAAAAATTGTTCGAATAATCATTTATATAAAGACAGAAATAAAACCAATTAGAATGATATTAAGATGTGAATGATTTTCTGAGTTTCGAGGACTCTAAATGTGATACTAATAAATGTTCATATAATAATTATATTAATGATTTTAACAGGTGTAAGACAAATGAAACTCGCCATAATTAAATTAGTTAGGAAAAAGGAAATATCAGAATACAGGTGGCCTTCTTTTAACGCGGTAGTTCTGTTCCGCGTTATAGTGTAACCCTGTTTTTCAGAACTGCGTTGGTAATTTTTATAAATCAGAAATAGAAATTTTGATTTATTCAATCTATCAACGCAGTTTCACATAACGCGGAACGCAATTACGGAGTTATAAGGTGCTTCCTGTATAAAATATTACTTTTACAAATAAACATACTTAATTGCCACAAATGTATCAATATAAATCCAAGAGAGTCGCTTATTTGCTTTATTTATTAAAAATTAATGTCAAACTATTTTCCTTCGAAGAAATTATTTTAATTAATCGAAAATTAAATTATTTTATAATAATCAATAATTTTATTAATTATATGAGTACGTTTAGATTTTGTAGAATTACAATTGTCTGGTATCGAAAATCTCATTATTACCCTAAACATTATAGCAGCGGTCTGAGAAACTGAAAAATTGTATCTCCTATACACAGTTGTTTGTAGATAATTGTAGTTTTTCATCTTCGAATGATTGTAAATTCCATGTCGAAATTATCGATCATTAGATAAGTGACCAATTAAAAAACTGAATATACCTTGTGGTGATGTCATTCATCACCATGTTCAACAATATCGAACTCCAATGATGTCACATCTCATAACATCACTGAAATTCAAGTTCCGGTGATTTCATATTTCATGACATCACCGGAATATGCAACTGCAAGGTCAGATTCTAATGCATGGACTGACCCCATGGCATATTATATAATAATGCCTTAACATTAAAGAATAAGTATTTTCCTTTTTAAGCGGTTATTGAATCACACATTTATTTAAAAAAAATTTATAATGCAAATAGTGTTCTTTACATACCTGAAGACAGATATGAATAATGACAAGCATTAATTGCTTGTGTATTAACTAGTAAAATAATTTCTACCTATATTTACACACTGTACATAAATACAAGATGAATACCATTTTCTCGCATTTAATGGTGTTCTCGCCTTACAATTAATAGTGATTCTTTTAAAAAATGAAAACTTCAGTTTTCGGTGATAAGTGCACCTCAACTCCTTTCCGGTATTAAGCCTGAGGCTTTATAGGAGGCCTGGGACGCTGATGGTTCTCAACGTGCACTCCCCCAATGTTGGGATCCATGCCTTTGTTCCGCCTGTCCGAAGATGCAACGACGTCATTACGACACCGTTCACCAGGATTGATTCATCCCAGATCATTAAGATGCAATCCAACCATCGACAGCGGGGTCACTACTCCCCACAGCCTTCATACCCAGATTGTAAAGCTTAGCCTAGTGAATAAGCTCGGTGATAAGTAGTGCTAGCGACACTGATATGAGGTATTTATTATTAAACAATATTTTTTAGTGATTAGTCACAGGCTGGTATCAGAAAACTTATATTGATATATTTATTTCAACCCTAAAAATCATAGTAGAGTTTTGAGAAACTGAAAAATTGTGTCATATTTACAGTTGTTTGTAGTTAATTGTAGTTGTTTATCAAATGATTATAAGTATTAGGTTGATGCAAAAGAAATGTCGTTTTTAATGTATTTAATATTCATTGTTTGAAATATTTAGAAAATCAATAATAAATATATTCATATTTAACTTTACTTTAAAGCTTAAACTTTACTCTATATTTTGATACCAAGTATGACATTATTGTTGTTAATTTAAGGTGTATTTATTTTATTTTAGGAATGTTAGCAAAGAAGGAAATGAGAACAATTTTATTCTACGATTTCAAACTAGGTTGAAAAGCGAC
Organism: Girardia tigrina; assembly: GCA_001938485.1. NCBI lineage: Eukaryota > Metazoa > Platyhelminthes > Tricladida > Dugesiidae > Girardia > Girardia tigrina. The sequence continues at coordinate 29,383 of MQRK01208070.1, read as the reverse complement.
AGAAACGGCTCGGAATATTAACAATGTATTTGGACAACATACAACTAATTTACGAACAGTACAACGCTGGTTTTCTAAGTTTCGTTGTGGCAAAGAGAGCCTTGAAGATGAAAAACGCGGTAGTCTATTATCACAAGTTGTCGACGACCATTTGAAGACGTTAATCAATGCCGACCAGCATAAAAATTCACGGGAAGTCGCTCAAGAACTCAACGTTCACCAATAAACAGTTGTTCGCCATCTGAAGAAAATCGGGAAAATGCAAAAGCTGGACAAGTGGGAGCCGCATGAATTAAACGAAAATCAAAAAAGTCGCCGTTTTAACGTGTGTTCTTCTCTGCTTTTGCGTAATTTTGTAACGAATTGTTGGATCGAATTGTAACGTGCGATGACAAATGGATCCTATACGACAACCGGCGACGTTCATCTCAGTGGTTGGATTTCAATGAGGCTCCAAAGCCTTTTCCGAAGCCAAAATTACATCAGAAAAATTCATGGTAACTGTTTGGTGGTCCGCATACGGTTCAATCCATTACAGCTTCCTAAAACAAGGCGAAACAATTACAGCGGAAAAGTATTGTCCACAAATTGACAAAATGCACCAAGAACTACAAAAAAACAGCTGATATTACTCAATAGAAAGGGGCCAATTCTTCTGCATGACAATGCTCGTCCACATCTTGCAAGAAAGACCATACTGAAGTTAAACGAACTGGGATATGAAACTTTGCCTCATTCATCTTACTCACCAGACCTTTTTCCTACAGACTATCACCTTTTCAAACATTTCAGCCAGTTCCTTCGCGAAAAATGCTCCAGAAACCAAGGAGATGCTGAAAGAGCCTTGGACGACTTTATCGCCTCCAGAACTCCAGAATTTTATGACACTGGAATAAAAATAACTGGTTACCCGTTGTCAATAGTATGTTCAATGTAATGGTTTTTATTTTAACTAATAAAGTTAATTCTAAAGAAAGTTATGCTCATTTAAAGTTGACGGTTAAAAAACGACATTTCTTTTGTATCAACCTATTACCATTTAGAAATTACCAATCTAAAATATTTAATTTTATTTTGATATTTTTTAAATGGAAATTCATTTATTTTCTTTCTTCTTCAAACGTAGCTTGCTTTCAAACGGCTTCTTCATTTCTATGCTTCGTATTATGTCTGCTTTTATTTCGGTTATAACAATACAAGTTATATTTCTCCGTTATTCACAAAATTTTATTACAATAAAACAAGTAGGAGATGTGGGTCACAAGTGACCACAGAGAGAGGACTGCTACTGACTAAAGCGTCATTGAGCGTCCAAAGATTGGATTCGTTCCAGGATTGAGTTGACTGGCTTCTCCGTGGAACTTGAGCATGGGTTGAAACAGAGGATATTATGTTTCACCCAAGTCGACGAGCAGTGCTTGATATTGGAAATCACGCATCTTCTCCGAAGATTGTTGATTGCGACATCGGATAGCTTGAGATCCTGGAGCACATCGTCATTCTTCTTTGGCCAGGAACCGAGACAGCTCACAACAATTGTGCCAAGTTGGATATTCCAGCCCGGAAATTTGGCTTTGGCTTCGGCTTCTAAGGACTCGTATTTTGTTTCATTGAGTTCCCTGGCTGACTTGAGATTTTCAGTGTCATCATACGGTGTCTTGATATCTATTAGCCATAGAGTTTTACCTCCAGTGTTTTTGGCTTGAATATCAATCCTTCTACTTGACGTTGAGAAATCACTTTGTTCATCATTCTTGATTTCATAGTAAGGCATTTCAAAATCGATAGCCTCGATATCCAAGTCTACTACAGCGTTGTGGCGAGCAGTGACTAGTGCCATATTTGCGTTGCAACGACATAGAAAGTTTACGTCGACCGATATTTTAGTTGAATATTGTTTGAAAAATGTAATTTAATGTCTACTCTTCCTAATGTCATGCCTATTAGTTTCTCAAAAATCTTCCTGCTAATTATATTTACCCTTGTACCTCTATTTAACAAAACAATCATATATGATACGTTTTTTTTATTTTTTCTATTTTTACACACTATCGGCCTCACATGCTGTCATATGAAATATTTCCTGCTTTCCATTTATATACTGAAAAATCTGATTTCTTCTTTTCTACTTTTTTCTTCAATGGATCCCACTAAACTTCCTCCGAGCTTGTTTCCTTCTTTATAGATTTTTATACTTTCTTATACAAACTTGTTTCCATTTACTGAATATTCATCTCATCATCTAATACTACGTCTATAATATCTTATATCTTTCTTCTTCTTCTACAATAAATACCAATACTTTGGGAGTCATTGATATTTTTTAATTTATTATCCTGACTGGCTCTACTTCTGCCGAGGGGTTGTTTTTCGAGTGTATCCTAACATCGATTCTTCATATTCTTCTTCGATATTTGGCATGAATCTTCGATTATCATATCGTCTCCGGTCTTATCTCTCCCTAAACCGTTTTTGATTGTATGCCTATCATTGGAAGTATTACCATCAGTACTTTGAAGCCTTATTCTTCAATTAAGTCTCTTATAACCTTCCTTTTATCTGTGACCTCTATTTTGACAACTCTTACATTCAATACTCGGATAGTTTCTTCGTATTTGTCCGTGTTGTCTACCACCATAACAAATTACTGATCTTCTCTCAGAACAATTTCTTATGATGTATCCTTCTTCACATTCAAAACATCTATTTGGTTCTTGTTGTCTACCAAAGCCACTTATATGATCTTCTTTCTTACAAGCTGGATATATAACCGCTGTCATGCCTTGAACATATCCGGTAGTATTTGTTCTACCAATCTCTGTTCCTTTTTGTCCGTATCTACTCTTGTTCCCCGTCATTGTATCTTGATAGCTCTGGAATCTGTTTTGCCCCTCGTTGTTTCTTATCATATTTACGTCTTCTGTAATATTTTAAAGTCATGTTTAATGATTGCCTTTATATTTTCTTTTGCTATAGATATATCCTTATGTTCACTGACTATTTCGTTTAATATGAGCTCTTTTGTAATTTTAAATATTCAACTGTGTGTTTAAATCTGCGCTCATATGTAATTTTTATCCTCAAGTTTGTATTTTACTTAAAAAGGGATGTGGTATCTTGATCTAGTTAGTTTATATCCATTGTAATTTTATTTCAAAACCTTCCTGCAATGTTACTCCTCCTATCATCTCTGGTTGTGAGTTTTCTACTTCTAAGAATTTGACATTTTCTATCCTCTGTTTTAATCTGGATAGCGTATGGATCTCTTCTACAGCTCTAAATTGTGTAACGTTTGCTGCTGTTAATCTCTAGTTTTTTTTATTCAACCGTTGCTTCCTGGAAATTCATTGATCATTTTTCAGAAATGCTACTCATGTTTATAATAGACATTCAATGGTTTTTCATTCAATCGTTACTATTCTACTGCGTCGTCCATGTAGCTTAGTATATACTATCTCAGCCGTTCCTCATTTACTAACTACCATAATATTCGGTACACCGTTACCTCTTTCTTCCATGTTTCCTTTTTTTAAACCACAAAACCTTGTTCATTGTATTTTGTTATTTATAGATGCTACTATTGTTCGTATTATTTTAGATGTCCTCCCTTACAACTGTGCTCTTCTTCTCATCTTTATTTTCATTATCCTATCTGTCATTGGTTCTTCACCTTTAATAATTATAATTATAATTACTGTGCACTCCGTATATATCGAAGACAGATATATCAAAAAAACAGATATATTGAAAAAAAGGATATGTTATTGTACAGACTAATATCAGTGCTTTTTGGACAAAAATCCATGCCTATAACAAACTATGGCTATATCGAAATTACGTAATGAAATCGAAGTTGCTGTAATGTACAAACCAAATTTTACTATTCGTACATCGAAGTCACTACAATTGATATAGTAAAATTGCAAATAGCAAATCATATAGTGTTAAATAAGAAACTATACCAAATTACAATTGTACATCGAAATAAAATGGCTAAGATTAGACATAGCATGAATCATTTGTTACAAACTTGTAGCTGTTGTTTATTGGTTATACTACATGAACTAATTAATATATACATATAAATTTGAGTGACTTTCCGTCATTTTCATTCACTCTCAAAAAGCACTTGCCCTGTCGACAATGTGAAATGGCTAATATCAAACTGCAATATTGCAATTTTTAACTTCAATTTTACATTAAAAAATAATTGATTGAGAAATAATGGTAAAATTATTTTCAAATGTTCGTCTGAAATAAAATATTAAATAAATAAACTAAAATAATATACAGTGTAACGCAAAATGTTGTAGCTAAATTTTAACAATTTGTTTATAATTTAATAAATAGTAAAATTAAAATTTAATATAAAAAATAGTATTTTTACTTTATTAATATTTGGTTAAATTTCTAATACTTTTTATAACTTTTGAAATTCTCTTAAGCATGGAATCAATCAAGCTTCGAATAATTTCTTGATCGAAATTTTTCCCTTCTTTCAAAATTATTTCTTTCAAATTTTCCATATTTTGAGAAGACCTCCTTTCAATCTTTTTTTAAATTCGCCATAGACTTTCATTTTGGTTCAGATCTGGTGAGTTTTGAGGCCACTCTAGAACTTTAATATTTTTTTGATTAAAAAATGCTTATGAAAATTTTGAAACAGGAAAAGGCTCATTATCTTGTTGAAATAAGCACTTTTTGATTAATTTTTGACTAATACTTTCTGGTTTTTTGAGGTCTCACAACATTCTCCGATCGGTTCCAAATTCACAACCAATCTCAGGATTTTCTCAGAGACCCCTCTGGACTTCACCGCCTCGCTGACGCACGGAAAATACTTAAACGTAACCGAGAATAGTCGAGTTTGACTATTCCCGAACTCTACAACAATTCTGTGCTCGCGGGTGGTGCAATGGACGGAAGGGGTCTAACGTGAGGCCTAAATGTCGGCCGTAACAATAGACATATGGTCTATAGAAGAAAAAGTTATTAAGTTTTTTTAAGTTTGGATTTAATTTCAAAAAATGCAAAAATATGTAGGACATTCCAAATTTTAAAATGTTATTATTTTGGTGCATCGTATATAAGGAAATATACCTTAGTGTAAAATAACATTTAATTTCTTAAAAATTTTGTATAAAAGTTTATTTCTATGAACTTTAGTTTTCGAAATATTTAGCCGTCCCCATACTTTTGGATCACTCCGTATAAAATAGGATATTTCTATACAGGATTTATTAGGTACTTTCTAAAAATTAAATAAATTATAACAGTTCCATTTCAAAAAACTACATTTTTGATAATAACGTTTTTTCTACCCTGTATATTTCTACCAAAAATGTTGGTAACATCCTTGGCATATTCTTATGCCAAATGTTATTGTTCTATGATAAATACTTTTTGAGATAATGAACCAATAGACCGACTGTTGTGATCTTCTAATTAAGAAAGAGTAAACTTTTGGTATGAAATATTGGTGTATTTTCTTATAATCTCTCTAAACAAAATAAGTTCCGTAGAATATGGCCTTATGGCTCATTAGATTATTGAACTCTTTAGAAAGTTATTAACAAAAAAAGGAAACGTTTGGAACCGATTAAATTTAAATTTTCTTCGCCAAAGCCCTTAACCCGCTACAATGTTAAATATTTAAATTTGAGATTCCTGGGAGGGGGGTGGGTAATGTTTATAAATCATCAAAATCTCCGTCAGACAAATTATCAAATGGGTTCTGCCGAGCTTGAGCCTCTTGTTTCATTGGTATAACTCAGGTAAGTTTAGAGCCTAGGTGGAATCCAGGCGGGGTAATTACCCCTTTTACCCCCCCCCCCCTTGGATCCGCCCTTGATATATTTATATTGTTAAACTGAATAACTTGTTCGATCTTCTAAATAAAGATTTTGGCGGAGTAGTAATATAGATAGAGTCCTACAACTTAAAAAAAATATTTAGATTGTATTTGTCCTTTTGGCTATAAATACACTTTAATACTATTATTAGTTATCCGTTAGTTCCCCTCCTCATTTGTAGTTGCCTCTTAAATTATTTGACGTGTGAGTAGGCTTATTGTTTTAATGATACTCTTTGTTAGAGAAAAATAAATTTTATAGATAAGTGATTCGTTGTTACAAGCTATCCGGGTAATGATATGCGATTTCAAAATTATACTTGATCATTTGGAGAAATTTAATGGAAACGGCAATTTTGAAATTTGGAAGAAAAAGTTCAAGATGATTATGAAAATCCAGGGGATTTTTTATCCGGCCCATATCTTCCTTTTTTGTTGACTGATGTTCCGTTAAATATATACATGGAATTGGATGAAAAGAAACAGAGCAACTGTGAAGAAGTACTGCAAATCTTGGACAATTCATTTGGATTAACCAGACGATCTGCGTACAGCCAACTGATTAATTTGAAATATTACGAAGGACAAACTATTGACGATTACGCTTCTCAAGTAAAGATGTTGGCATCAAAAATCGACGATCTGATCAAGGCGGCCTTTATGGCTGGATTGCCGTTCGAGTTGCAATTGAATTTAGAGCAGGCCGGCGATCAAGATTTAACCGAAATGGTTGAATATAGTCGTAGGTATTTAGGAATTAAAACTAACGTAAAAGAAGTTGTCATATGTTTTAACTTGAAAGACGCTTTTTGGGAATTTTCACAAAAAAATAAAACATGATAACATTTTGTTCAAGTCTGATATTAATTAGAATAAATTTTATTTTAAACTAGACACTTGTATAAGTGCATGGTCATTATCTATACAAACATATGGATACCTTAACACTTTAAATAAAAGACATGACTTCTTCTTTTATTGTCTTCTGAAATTTGTCTGACTGGGAAATGGTAAGAGTAGTTAAAATATTTAATGTCAAATGTTTCGTTGTATCTAAAATATAAAACCCCTTAAATTCTGATTAAAAAAGCCAAATATATCAAATCATTTATTTAAGATACAAAGAGTCTTGATAAAAGAGTGATTAAGAAAATTTAATAAAGAAGTAATTAAGTAAAGCTATAAAATCGTTAATTATGTTTTGTCATAATCACTTTTGTATATTCAAATTAGTTTTTAACAGTTGACATTTTCGCGTTAAGACTTGTTCTGGAGCTTGTTTCCATTTCTCCAGAAGAACATAACATCGTTTTACAAACTTTTGAAGGAAGACCATTTTCCAGCAGTATATTGATGATATCATACGAATATGTTTCAACAAAGCTTTCACATTGGGGTCGCCACCAAAACGGAATTCCGTAACAAACTTTATTCAAAGCTTCTAATATTTCTTTCTAAATTCATATTTTATTATATTCTTCAATAAATATATTTGAAACTAACTTTATTTTTATTATCATTGATAAAGTTCGGTAAGGATCCCATAATCCAATTGCAAAGATAACATTTTATCGAATTTTTAAAATATTTGTCTAAAATTATATCTTTTAAAAGAAATCGTTAAATTTTTCCTTTTACCTTTATTTTCTTCTTCGGATTTTAATTTTTCTTTCATTATTTCGTCCACAGTTTCAATTAAAATATTCACATTTTTGCATTCTTTCAATTTGAGAAACAAATCGCATTTTTCTACAAATGAGTTTTTCAATAACGAACAAATATTTTTATTTTCTTCTTCAGTTTTATTCTGTAAAAAGGACAATCAATTAAAATAATGATTAGAAAACAGCTAAATAAATATGATAAATTCAAAAAAAAATAAAAAATATAATATAAAATAAAAAATAATATCAAAATTAATCAAAATAAGAAATAAAATAAATAATAAATTCAACGTCTTTTATAATTTTATATTTAATAAAAAAAATAATTTTATCATTATATTAAGTCAAGATAAAATGATATTTTACTTGTATATTTATGAAATATGTTTCTGGTCGACAAAAAACAAAGAAACCGAAAAGAACTGTTAATTAATTTATTAATAAATATAATTATTTAATTACAACAAACCTATGAGCAGCAAAATATTCATGATTAATAAAAATAATATAAAATTCGGTTTCGAATCACTTTATTTATATAATTTTGTTCATTAAATTTGATGTATCATTTGTATGATCTCGGGTTCAATTTAGAGTATTTTTTGAGAAAATCATTCTAAAAATCAGAAAAAAGTGCTCATATTTCGATTAATTATTTAATAAATTATTTGAAAAGTATTAAATATTAGTGACATAGTCACATTCTATCAGATTAATTAATTGAATTAATTACATTTTATTTGTCCATTAAATGTACATTTTATTTTTGTCAAATACCGCTTGAAATTTAATATTTTTTTAAAATAATTTATTAAATAATGCATCGAAATATTAGCATTTTTTACTGATTTTTTTTCAAAAACATTTTATTCTACATTGAACCCAAAATTTAAAAAAATTTGATTTTAAATCCTGGCACAAAATGTATTTTATTTTTTATTGTTTTTTTCATTAATTTATTTAATTTTATGTTTTATTAATATTTTAGTTGATCATCATTTATTTAGATTAAAATTGAACAAGAAAATAAAAATATTTGTTCGTTTATGAAAAACTCATTTGAAGAAAAATGCGATTTGTTTCTCAAATTGAAAGAATGCAAAAATGTGAATATTTTAATTGAAACTGTGGACGAAATAATGAAAGAAAAATTAAAATCAGAAAAAGAAAATAAAGGTAAAAGGAAAAACTGACAATTTCTTTGAAATGATTTAAATTTAGATAAATATTTTTAAAACCAAAAAAATATAATCTTTGCAATTGGATTATGGGATCCTTACCGAACTTTATCAATGATAATAAAAATAAAATTACTTTTAATAATAATAATAATAATAATAAAAATAATAGTATATTATTATTTATAAAAAAAACTTAACAACAGTATTTTCGAAAATATAATCGTAGTTCATACATCAATATCATCAGCAGCAATCACAAATTAATACGAATCAATTAAAATAATAAAATAAAGAAGGGGTTGTTCATTTATGACGTCCAAGAAAAAAGGAATTTTAGACCCCCCTCCCCCTATGTGAAAATAAACTGTATTAATGTTAGGTTGGTCGAAAAATAATGGCGGTTTTGGGACACAAACTTCAAAGACGTGCAAATTCACAGAAACAAAAGTTTATTAATCAAGGTATGAACCTTTGGCATCAATACATTTTTGCCAACGAGAAACAAGTTGTTTTATTCCATCAGCATAAAATGCATCGGTTCTCGAAGCGACGAATTCTTGGAAGGCATTTTGAGCATCAT
>MQRK01208053.1:4305-16815 GCA_001938485.1 Girardia tigrina | reverse complement strand
GTCGACCAATCAGAAGCGTTGCCAAGGTGATCGCGACCGTTGCTAGGGGGCCCGGCGGCCAATCGGAAACGTTGCCAGGGTGATCGCGACCGTTGCCATGGTAACCGCGACCGTTGCTAAGGTGATCGCGACCGTTGCCATGGTAACCGCGACCGTTTCCATGGTAACCGCGACCGTTGCCATGGTAACCGCGACCGTTGCCATGGCAACCACGGTAACTAGTTACCCCCCCCGGGGGGGGGTGGAGAACGCCCATTTTTCCCCTACTCATTTGTATTATTATTATAATTTTAATGAATTCTTCAAAGTCTAAATCAGAATATGAATTTTAAGGTTTTTCTTCATTCGTTTTTTATATCACAGATATTTATCGAAAATTTCTATTTAAAAAGATAATATTGGTAATAAATAAGTCTGTAGATAATATTATTTGTTATTTTCTTGTATTACATGCTATTTTTTATTTTTATAAATATAATTTCCAAAAATGTTATAATTTATTAAATGAAATATTTATATCATTTTAAAATTTTCATCATAAAAATTTACAATTAGTTTATGTATATGCGTACCTCACCAAGAACATTAAAAATCTCTCCTTAATAAGCTGATTATTTTCTCACATCAACAGACTCAATCGAACAACTAGTTCGAGTTTCAGACCTGAAATATTATCTATGAATCTATTGCATTGTTACGAATTGAGATCAAGTCATATCGATTGTGAAATTCCATTTTAAATAGTACTTTGATCTGCAAGAAATCCCGGAAAATTCCGTCCTGGGAAAATTTCAGTCGATATTTGTGGTCTACGCCGTATTATATCTGAGAATTGATACCAATTTTTTACATTGTTCTACAAATACTCTTCTTAAATGCTCTAAATTTGAAGGATTTAAAAGAAGAAAGAATAAAAGAAGAAAATACTGAAGAATACAAACAAATCATCAAAATTTCATATTCTGAAGGATTTAGAGCGTTTAAGAAGAAAATTTGTAGAACAATAAGTAGTGCTAAAGTAGTCTCTGTCACATCCAAAGTTCAAAGTTGCCTCTCAAACAAATCGAAAACAGTTTGTGATTTCCAAGCTAATCTGATATATAAATTTAATGGTCACGGGTGTCAAAACTCGTTCATCGGAGAGACAAATTGTCATCTCAAAACCCGGATTAGCGAGCACTCGTAAATGAGCCGATCGAGTAAGGTTCTTGATCATTGGTTATGTTGTAATGATAGAACCTCATCCATTTCAAAAGATGAGTTTTCTGTTCTACAAAAGGGTCTTGATTCAGATTACGAACGACAATTTTGTGAATCTCTACTAATAAGACACTACAACCCATAAATTAACATTCAGAATGGGCAAAGTAAGGTTATTTCAATACTTAAAATTTTTAATTAAAATATTTTTGTCATTATTACCCAATAATAATAAATAATAATATAAAATCCCTAATATACCTTTTAAAGTAAATGTATCTATTAAAATTGTATTATTCAAACAATTCAATATTCATATACTAAACATCCAAAAATTGCTGATGATGATGTATGCAAATATCGAAACATAATTATATAATTATATAAAAAAATAATTATATAAAAAAATAATTATTATATAAAAAATAAATAATTATATAAAAAAGCTTTAATCAAATTATATTTTCGAAATATATACACACACATATATATATATATATATATATATATATATATATATATTGTTAACAATAAAGAAATGTTAGGAAAAGAGTCTAGCAACGGTTTCAATCACGTAAAACAATTTTCAACTATCATAATTAACTTATATACCATTAAAAATTACTTTAGCAACAGTCATCAATACATTATCAACCATCGAAATTTTCTAATCAGCCATCAAAACATTACCTAAGCAACCGTCATCATTACATTATAATGTAATTGCCTTCACAAAGTTCTTCATTGGCCCTAGCTTAATATGCAGTGGCGGCAGCTGTATCTTTCTGGGATCTACTAATGGTTGATAGCTGACATTCATGTACCCAGGCTGTAGCATCTCTCTTCGTGGCCAGTCTTGTATGATGTAATTTTATTATCTTGTTCTGCTATCCTACTCACACAGGAAACAACAATACTTTGTATAGCCACTCTGCATACCTAGCAGCAGCCCAATCACTTTCAGATCATCACAAAAAGTCCACTGATGCTTGGAATACTGGATCTTCAGTAGCAAATCCTCCATATTATGGTACGCCTCCTTCATATGCTCAGCATTTCAAACAGGGACAGATGGATATTTATTATGCACAGTAGAACTGCCTTAAGACTAAATTTAAATCTGTCTATGAACAGTCGCCATTCATTTGTCACATGAGAAAAACCAAGCTCCTTGAGGAGACTAATAACGTCATTGTAAAGCAGAGATTTCATTGCTTCTCGAACAGGAAAGATAAACTGCGGTGACGTTCTCTGAACATGGCAATCTTGGTTCCAGCGGCAAGAAGATTCCATTGATGCAAAATTGAGCCTAACAACACTGAGTGTGTCTTGGAGAGGTTTAGTTCGCAACACAAATCTTCTTGTGTAATGAGATGTGGACCTGTTGAGCAATTAGGAACATATTCCGTATCAGTCATAGGAGCATCACCGCTACTGCACCTATCCGATGATGCATCCTCCTTTCTAAAAGTATCAACATCAGGAAGAACAGGTAAGGGAAGTTCATCGCTATGAGGCACAGAACGTATTGCACATGGTAGATTAGGATACTCGATCTTCTTTTTTTGGGTTTATGCCAGAAACATCTGTGAGGCGAAAGTACCAGTTAATACCATGATCTGTCGGCGCTCGCCACAACATTGGGATTGCAAAGGACATGGATTTTCGATTACCACGCAGCCATCCTTGAATCTTAAAGGTTAAAGAAATATTTGAAACGTGAGGCATTAAATTGATTTTCTCCAGTCCATATCACCATAATACAAATGAAATAATCGAGAGACAATTTGTGTTTGTCTTAAATAAATAAATTAATTGTTGTTATGTCTGATTATATTTACACTATGTAATTCGAGGAAAATAAATATCCATTTGTTTTAATCGGTGGATCGTCGAAGCAGAGTTTTATTTAAATATAAAGTCATGCATTTTGTTTTAACTGTTTTGATGTAGACGACAAGCTATCGCGGAAGTATGAAAACCCTGAAGATAATGCCACAGTACGACGGGCACGAGAACATATCCATGTTGCTCAAACGGTTTATGGAATGTGCAGAAACGCTCCGCAAAGACAAACGGGCGATGTTACCGCTGGTGTTATAAGGCGAGGTGGCAATCGTCTTCAGGGGATTTATAGAAGCAATACGAGCGGACTTAGATAAAAGCGCAGCGGCGCTTTGCGAAGCTTTCGCTCGGAGCCCGAGACAATCATGGGCCAGTTTTGTTTCCCAACGACTGGAGCCCTGCGAGAGCGTTCACTTCTTCATGGCCGATTTAAAGAGGCTGTCGATCGAATTTTGGCCGGAACACAGATCAGAAGCCGGCGGAAAACGAGTAACAGGTCCTCCCTACTGCGCGGATGGGGAGCCTGGATGTGTTGACGCGCGTATGTCGATGATCTCAGCGATTTTAGGTGGAAGAACCATGAGAGCAATAATCTATACGGGCTGTTCGACAAAGAGCCGATGTGCTTCTCGGCATGGANGTCATCAGTCAACTCGGGGGAGTGTTTGTGCCCGGCAGTGGCGGCTACTCAAAATTCGGGTGCGTCGAGCACTAAGCGGCATTCGGTATGTCTGATCAACCGGCAAGTGTGCGGGTCGAGGATGCTGATTTTACTGTCAGTTTCGACGGCTGCTGCTGGACTACAGCATGGAAGTGGAAAAGCGATCGGGCACCGCCAGAAATGATCTGACAACCCGCTTCATATGCATCTGCAAAGCAATTCGAAGACGAGGTGGACCAGGAACTATCCGATTGGAAGATAAATAATACAAATGAAATAATCGAGAGACACTTTTGTGTTTGTCTTAAATAAATAAATTAATTGTTGTTATGTCAATGTAATAAAACGGGTGGCTCATTCCATTCACTGGCGAGCCGACAGCCTTTTTGTCGCTCATGACAATCGAACAGGCGACTAAAGGGAAGGTCAGACAAGTTTTGAATGACCAAGCTGTGAACAAATTCGTTTCAAGCCACACTGGGGGAAGCCTGGTCTGCGCGAAAAAACTGCGTAAATGGCAACGAATGGGCAAATCGATGTAACTAATCGATTTGAAACGAGCCAACCCCCAGATCAAGTTCGATCGGAGCTTGTGGCCCTATCAAGTGATACGGCACGCAGGAAAGTAGTGATGCTCAACACTATTAGGGTTTGGCTTGAATGTGGCACCAGAAATCATGAGGTGCGTCATGAGCCCCATTTTAAATTTCGATAAGAGAGTGGCAGAGGCCACAGACTCTTATTACACGACATAATTGTCGACACTGGAAATGTGTCAGTGGAGCATGTCATAGCGGTCTTCAATAGTTTCGACCTCGAAACAAAACCGCCAGTGAAGATCAACGGAGGAAGAGTGTTAGGGTTCACAGTACGCGAGATCATTGGAGAGTTGCGATGGACCCGAGATGGCAAGGTTCCGAGTTTGCCCGATCAGTTGACACGGAGAAAGCTGTTCTCATGGGTTGGACAGTTGACCGGACATTTTTCAGTCTAAAGCTGGTTGAGGCCTGCATACAGATTTCTTAAGAGGATTGCGAGGGACGGTGAGTAGGATGATGCTTTTGGTCCACGTGTGGTGGACCTCACAGAGAAATTACGAAAACGCATTGAGAGCGAGGACCCAGTCACTGACAGATGGGACGTTTTGAACGGATGACAAAGCAGAGTGTGATGCGACGCGAGTTCTATCGCAACCGGTATTTCTGTAGAGATAGGGGGAGAAGTGTTGGAGACGCTTCGTGGTTGCGAAAGGAATATCAACTTTGCAGAACTCAAAGCGGCGAATTAAGCAATCAAAGCGGGAGTGACATGGGCTTGAACAATTTCGATCTGATGACCGACTCCTCTACAGTGTTCCAACTGATGACGAACACCATGAGAGGGGACGGGCCGATTAGATCTCCTGGAATGAAGGAGCCACTTGTGAAGAGACGTTTCAGCACCATCAAGAATACCATGGAGGAGGAGCATCTACAGGTAAAGTGGAAACGTATCGGTTCAGCAGATAACAACGCAGATCATCTTACTCGAGTGCTAAGTGACCGGCTGACAATGCTAAAAGAGCCGATGGCAATCATAGCAGTTGCGATCAAGGGGAGCAAGAATCGAAGGATATCTTCAAAAAGCTTCACAAAATTATTCATTTCGGAGTGAAACAAATGAAGTTTCTCGCGAGGAAACTGTGGGGCCAGGAGCGAGTGAAGCAATCTCGGTGCGCGTCGATAGATCCTGCTCCAATGAAATGGGAAAGAGGCGAACTGGGAGTAAAAAACATTTTAAAGACTTGCTACGAATGTGAAACATACCACAGAGGAGACGTTCCTGGTGATTATCGACTGCGGATCGGGTAGATTCACGGCATGGAGAAAAATCAAAACAGAAAACGACGAGGAGACGTGTGCGTGCTTAAGGCGCTATTTAATGAATTTGGGCCTCCAAAGGAACTTCTAATGGACTACTTTGCGACTAACAGAGGAGCAGCGATTCGAAAGTTACTGATGGAAATGTGGGTTGGAGTCATTTTTCGGTGTGCAAATCGGCCAAGCGGAAACGAAATTGTCGAGCGCTGTTACCAGACCATTAAGCACATGGCAGCGCGGAGCGGTAACAGAATCGAGGACATGGCGGCATGGTACAATGCTACCCCGAATTCAGACGGCATAATTCCGGCATCAACCATTTTTGCGCAGCAATGGGAACTGTAATTACCGATCAATTTTTGTGGACCGGTTCCCCGAAATCCGAGAAATCAGAAACAACACGGAGTTACAAGTAGGAGATGCAGTTTTTGTGAAACCAGCAAACTCAAGATACACAACCCAGTGGAGACGAGCGGTAGTAGACAGGTTCCGGCGGCCTCATCAGGTATTGATTGACGGAGTTCCCTTCCTTGTGTCACATGTCAGGCTTGCTCCCAAAGAAGATTCAAAACCGGCTGATAATAAATCAACGATGCCAGTGGTGAGCCATCGGAACTCGGAAACACCACTCTACAATGATAGCTCCGAAAACGACGATGAATAGCCGAAAGACAACCAGGAAGATGAAACAGAGGTCAACTGGACTTCGAAAAGTAGAGACGAAGAACAGAGGCCACATCGGACGATCGTGCAGCCCAAAACGGTTCGAAAATTATGCTGTGGATTACAGCAATCGGAGGCCAATGGGACCCTCCAGTGCACGGATAGCGTGTACGTGTGTGTCTTGATGGCAAAGGGAGGTGTAATTTAGGAAAATAAATATCCAATTTTTTTAATCGGTGGATTGTCAAGCAGAGGTTTATTTAAAAATAAATTCACATAACTTGTTTTAACTATTTTGATTTAGACGACATGCTAATAATAATAAATATTACTGTTTTGATTAAAATGATTTGCCAGTTATAATTATATAGTTATAGAACAATTTGCTCAATAATTGTCTCTTTTAGAGGTTTTTTCTTTTACAATTGAATAAATATTGAGTATAAATAATCTAATTTATCAATTATTTTTCGAATAATTTGTGTTGCAACAATTGATCGACTGTTGATCTCTCATTCGGATCAATTCTCAAACATGAGTCGATCAAATCTTTCATTTCTTCCTTTATCCAATTTGTTAATTTTTCTTTTATTTTTCCTTCTTTTATTATTTCGTCAATTTGATCTAACTCGATACATTGAGACTTTCCTAAAGGATTATTTATATATGTATTCATACAAGTGTAATTACTGTTTATAATATCGATCATCAAGACACCGAATGACCAAACATCCGTCTGTTTATTGAAGGATAAAATTTTTTTTTCTCTTATTTCAGGGGATAAAAACGAGAGTGAAATCCCTGATGCCTCCATTAACTCCAATGTCTTCTCTGATGATCCTTCTTCATCTAAATATCCAGATAAAGAAAAACTTCGAAACTTGAAATTTTCATTTTCATCAACCAGAATTTCGTAAGCTGTTTTTAGATTATATATTTAATCTTTAATCAGTAATATCTCACGTTTAATATCTTTAAAAATAATGTCATTATCATGATAATATTTGATTCCCTCAAGAATTCGTCTCGACCATTTGATGATTGTATCTTCTGTTAAATCCTTCATTCTGTCATCCTCCTTCAACAATGTCGTCAATGTTCTCTGAAAATATAAATTTATTTTTTATTCTTTGTATTCTTCATCAATGTTTACTCCGCTCAAATATTCCATCGATACGTAAAAGTAATTCTCATCGTAATATAATCCGTATAATTTTACGGTTCTTGAATCGGATTTTAATAGAGGATATTTCATTATTCCTCTTGAAAATATTTTACTATTTTTATCCTTAGAGTATTTCATTACTATTGTATTTTTATTCGATGTTTTATCTCTCCCTTTATATAACTCGGAAACGAATCCTTTGTCAATACGTTCACCTATGTCTAATTTGCCGTTCATCCTATGAAAAAGATTCTTTCATTAAAGTTCTAATTATTTAAATATTTTACTTCATGTAACAGTAATATTTTAATGTCGATTTCTCGTCGATGTTGTATTCGAATATTTTTTTATCTCCATCCAAACATTCATTGTTCAGGAATAATTGAAAGTCATTCGGATCCGAACCAAATTTGTTCGCCAATTTCTCACTGATTGTAGAAACCAATTCCGTATTCGAATATTCGGGGACCAAACAATCTTTCTCTTCGATTATCGATTTGACCGCGATCTTTCCACTTTTCCTTCAATTTTTGTTTATTTTATAATTTATAAATGAATATTAATAAAACTTCTTAATAATTTTAACAGAATCTCCGTCAGACAATTTGCATTCACCGATCGTCGATTCATCTTTCAATATTTCTAATTTTATATTTTGTGATTTATCCTCTTTTATATTTGATTCTTTAACAATCAAATAATCGAAATTATCTTTAAATATAGAAATAATTCTTCTCAAATCTTTGATTGTTTTATTTCTGTGTATCTGTAATAACTTTGGAACATTTGCATCACCAACCACTTTAATAATCACGATCTCTCTTTAGATAATAAATATAAATAATATAATCAAAAATAATAATATAAACTGATCATTGATCGAATGATCGATCTCACATTCGACAGCGATATTTCCATCAGTGATGTACGGCAGCAAATATCGATTATCATCGAGAATATTTCCATTATATTTCAGTTTCATTATTTTATAATTATTATATTGTGTATTTGGTAATTGAGAACAAATTTTCTTTTTAATTTGCACAATATTATATCGATGTGTAGTATTCAATTCAATTTGCTCATTTGGTTCGTTTATTTTAAATTTTACAATTGACTCAGGATAGGTGGAATTAAAAACTATAGAAAAAATTATCATATTATACAAAAATTTAAATAAAAGTCATTACAGACGAAGAGAAGAATGTTAAAAAAATAAAAAAGATTTATAGAATTTGATGTCGAATTCAGTAAAGTTTTATTTAATGTACAGATAACAATGAAGTAAGAAAATACAACGAAAAATATTAAATTTATTTATTTACTTTTTTTAAACTTTCAAATTAAAAAAAGAATAAACTATTTTGAAGCAAGAAAATACAAGGAAAATATATTAAAATAATGATAAATGATAAAAATGAGAGCGTTTTATTAAACGGAGTAAATAGAGTGTATGTATCGTTTATGCCACTTTCGTTACCACTAGAATCAAAATTCATAAATTAACACTACAATTTTTATTAATCACAATAATTCACATATTTAAACAAATTTTTATGGTAATTCAATTATTTCGCCAAAATTTTATCAATTAAAATTTTCTTCGAATTCATTTTTTTTAATTTAATAAATTTTAAAACTTTAAATTAATAAAATAATTTTTATATTAAAACTAGATATTTTTATAAATTTTTCCTAAAACTAATTAATTTAAATTTACTAGAAGCATTTTATTTAAAAAAAAATATTTCCTAAAAAATGATAAGTTTTATCCGTTTATTATCTATTTTAAAATTTATTTAAAATTATTTCATAACTTTTATTAAAATATATCGATTGTTAAGACTGTAAACATATTTTTATTTTGAAATAAGTATTTCATTTTTAATGGTTTCTTTATGATATCTATTAACAACATCATAATTTGAATGCAAACATTTTTTACAACACAAACAGATTCTTCACAACAATTTTCAGAGGTCATCTTTCTTTGATATATTTTTTGATCAAATATTCAAATATAAAAAAACAATGAATGGGAAATTTTAATATTACATTTTAATTTCTCATAATTTTATTTGATAAAAACACATTATGTAATTTTTTAAATAAACATTAATTTTTAAAATATATTAAATTTAATAAGTTAAAATCGTTTACTGAAAATATTATTAAAATTCATAATTATCAAACTTTAATTAATTAGTACTTAAAATTAATATCATTAAATTAATATCATTAGATTCAAATAATCAATCAATAAACATATCAATCCCATCTGAGTAGGAGAGTCACAAATCTAAACAGCATACAAACAACAAACTTACAACATTCCAAATTATCCCTCACATTTTTTTTAAAATATTCAATAAACATATCAATTTTTAATTTTAAAATATTCAATAAACATATTTAAATAAATATTTTTTATTTTTAAATAAGTATTTAATTTTTATGATTTTTATTCGTAATTTAAAACTTTTGTATTTATTTACTTTTTCTTAAACTTTCAAATTAAAAAGGAATAAACTATTTTGGTGAAATGCAAATTTAAATTAACCAATCATAAAGAGTAAGCGCAAATAACAATAGTTTATTATAGAAATTAAGTAAATTAACTTAAAAACTATTAACAAAACATAAAATTGCTGAATTCAACTGGTAAAAACGTTTTATTAAAACCTTTTATATAAATTAGTTAAATTTTTGTTAGAAAGCTTTCGTGGACCTAGAAAATTTTAAAAAGAAGGAGAAATCTATGTAAAAGACTACATGAGCATAGACGAATGAGAATGTCTAGTAATACTGCTTGATGTTGATCGAATGTGAAAACAACTGGTTTAAAATTATTGTGCAGTGAATTTAAATATGTTTGGGAAAGAGTTTTTGCAACACATTATTGATTAAATCACTTATTCTTTTAATTAATGTTTAAATGAGACTTAGAATTTGTTGAAAATATTTCATTATTTATTGCTTAATCGTTCATTTATTATATATAATATAATAAAATTGTTATTAACAAAATTAGAGAAAATCCTCCGAAATATATTACAACAATAAATTTTTTAATTGTAAATTTATTATTCTAAGGAAAAGCATAACTTTATTGTAAATTACATAAATGAAAAAAAATTTAGAAAATATATTTTTTATAATTTCATTGATATAAGTCTAAAAATAGCGTTCAAAAAAATTTTAAAGAAGAAGTTTCATTTTATTAAACTGTTTGTCAATAAATTGAAAATTATTATTGTAAGTAGCGTTTATGCCACTTTCATTATTATCACATTCCGAAGTCACAATTTAACACCACAAAATTTATTAATATCAACAATTCACATACTTAAACAAATTTCTTATTAATTCAATTATTTCGCCCAAAATTAATTCATAAATTGTTTCTAACTAACCCCTCATAGTTATAAAAAATTAAATTAGATTATTCGAAATTGTTAAAAAAAGATTAAAATTAACTTTGATAAAAATCAATGCGAAAAAAGTTTTACTCTAAAAGAACAAATTTTAAATTTTAAAAGGTGAAAATTTTATTTATTGGTGTGTAGTTTACTTTTGGAAAATGCAATTAAAACAATAATTTTTACAAATTATAAGTTAATATAGGGATTCTTAAGAATCAATTAAGTTAAAACTAAATTAAAACTAAAGAACTAAATTAATTCATAAAATTTAATAAGGATAAAATTAATTCACTAAGATCAATTCAGAAATAGATAATCAAAATTTATTAAGACTTAATTATTCGATAGAACAAATTCCATAGAAAATCAAAGTAGATGCTCATTAAGCTCGTCTATTCACATAGCTGTGTACATGGACGCAATTCGGTTACGTGTCAGAGTCCAAGGACCATCTCACTCAGTCCCTTGAACTCGGAGACGAACCGCAACCACGTCCCAAACCGACCTCCACTAACTTGATTCTCATTATTGTAATATAAATCAGTAGAAATTGTAATAAAACATTATCAAATAAAATCTAACTGTATCGTTTGAATCAAATGATAATAATAAAATAGTACAATAATTAGAAAGGATAACTCATTGTGATACATATATTAAACTGGTAAAAGAAAAAATATATAACAGAATCGCTGTAATTAATCAAATGTAACAGACGAAAGGTAAAGGAAATTAATCAATTAGACCGAAACCAAAAAAATTATAAAAAAATAATAAGGATAATGAATTGGAGATTATTACCTCGTTCGGTATCTTTGCTCGCAATAAATTAATCGTCGGAGTAATTATCAATAATTTTACGGATTAAATGAATTAACTCTTTATTATTTTGTGCAATCACTTCTGGTCGCTGATTAAAATCCGTAAGTTTTTATAGATTGAGTGTTTTATTTACAAAATATTTGGAAGCGGATATCAAAAATTATAATGAACCGCAGTTTCGACCACAGGGTGGAATGGAAGCCGCCGTCTCTCCGCAATGTGTAGCTGCGGAATTGCCGACCAAAAAGGATGCCGTCGTCGAACTGTTTATCGTTCGGCATCCGCTCTACATTCGTTCGATAAACAATTCTCCGCTCGCCGGGGGAGATTATTTGGTAAGGTTTTTAGTTAATTAAATAAACTAATCAATCTTTTTTTCTCACAGAAGGCCTCAAAGGAATTTCGGAGGATTGCAAGGAGTTCTCAGACGGAGCCAGGGATCTCGGAAACCTCAGGAACGATCTAGATAAGCTCAGGGGAATCTCCCGGACGACCCTTCGTCCCAAGAAGCTCGAGACCGATTTAAAACTAACCGAGGACAGTCGAGCTAGACTGTCCTCACAATCTTCCTTAAATGTCTCGGGCGTACGGGATGGGAGTTGTGAAGGAAGGTTTCCTTCGAATTATCAATCGTGGTCATAACATCTCTGACCGAATTGAAAATCAGGAATAATAACTTCATAGTTCTATTAGCTTTGAAAACCAATATTTTGGTTTTGAATTTAAAAGAAAAAAATTTCAATTTGGAAAATCGTTTCAGTTCCGTTAATAATTATAATATAAAAAATGTTTCATCACTTAATGTTTATTTTCAACGACTCATTTATCGATCGGTTACTCGATTATTAGAAACGAAAATATCAAAAGATTTGT